>ML098689.1:40808-69318 GCA_003697995.1 Taxidea taxus jeffersonii | reverse complement strand
TTTTTTTTTTTTTTTGGTAGAAGCCTTCTGAAAAGGAAATTTACAGATCCAAGTGGTTTCACTGACAGAGTCAACTCATTTTAAGAGACCTACATTACCTTGATACCAAATCACAGAATCCAAAAAAAAAAACTACAGACTAATATCCTTCATGAACAGAAATACAAAATTGCCAAGCAGTGTGTTAGCAAATTAGATCTCTTTGATTCTCCAATCGAGTGTCCCCCAACAATTCAATCCTATTCTGATACTACTGCCAGGGGTTAGTGTCAGACTCCACAGGCTGAAGGGTTCAGTCTCACAGGAATGCCCTCACTTCAGATGCCAACTTGTAAGTCCCAGTCTCTAAGCACTTTTGTCTGACTTGGCTACAAATCTGAGGATTCCTACAACACCCATGACTTTCAGGATTAATAATTTGTTAGAACCAGTCACAGAATTCATGAAAATATTAAACTTACTGTTAGTTTATTACACATATAAACAAATAGCCACATGAAGAGGTATGTAAACCAAAGTCAAAAAGAGGCTTAAGCACAGGAAACTGTCCCCATGGAGTTGAGGTGAGTCACCCTAATGATACATGGTTGTGTCCACCAACTTGGAAGTCCCCTGAACCCTCCTGTTTAGGGGTTTTAATGGAGGTTTCCTTGTTTAGGCATAATTGATTAAATCGCTGGCCATTGTCAATTGATTCTAGTTTCTGTCCCTCCCATCCCAGGAGGTTCAAAGTTTTGTTCTTTCTGACATCCAGTTCCCATCCTGAAGCCACTGAAGAGCCCATCAAGAGTCACTTCAACTCCTATCGTTGAAAGGGGTTTGTTGTGAATATCAAAAGATGCTCCTATTGCACAGGAAATTCCAAGGGTTTTAGGAGCTATGTGCCAAGACAAAGACCAAATATATTTTTTCTATTACACCACACAATCCCAGCAGTATATCAAAAGAATAACATCACAACCAAGTGCAGTTTATTCTATGAAAGCAAAGTTAGTTTCCTGTTAAAAAAATTGTTATATTCTCCCATTTAATACTCTAAAATTGGGAAAAAATCATATCAACAGAAAAGTCATTTGACAAAACTCAGCAACCATTCATGATACAATCACACAGAACTATGGGAACATAGGGAATTTTGTCAACATAATAAAGAACTACAAAAAAAAAATCTACAACTAACCCTATACTTAATGGTGAAAGGCAGACTAATGCTTTCTCCTTAAATTGGAAGCAAGGCAAGTATGTATACTCTCGGCAGTCAGTGTCATTAAACATAGTGCTGGAAGTCTTACACTGTGCAGTAAGACAAGAAAAGGAGATACAAGGATATAAAGGAAGAAATTGTTACTCCTCTATTGTAGTTGACATGATTTGAAAGAATGCAGCTAGCAGTTGGATCTCTTTGTTCATAGCAATGAACAACACAATGCAATTTAAAATACAGAAATGAGTTACTTAACTGTGAAAAGTTTTAAAGTCCATATGCCAGTAACTCCAAAATACTCATGAAAGAAATCAAAGAAGACTGAATTAAGAGACATGACACTGTTGAATTTGGAAAACAACACAGCAAAGATACTGTAGTTCCCCATCCCCCTGTAGATTTAATGTCATTCCTATCAAAATCCAATAGGATTTTTTAGACAAACTAATTCTATAATTTATGAGGAAAGACAAAAACTAGAAGAGCTAAATCAGTTTTGAAAAAGGATAAAATTGTTGGAATCACACTACCTGAGTAGAAGATTTTACCAAATAGTAACAGTAGTATTGGCAAAGCAGTAGATAGATCATAGATCACTTAGATCGACAACACAGATAATGAAGTCAGACAAGTACAACTAACTGATTTTTGACCAAAAGTGCAGTAGCATTTCAGAAGTGAAATGATAGTCTTGTCAACAAATGGTATTAGAACAATTGAACATTCCTTGGGAAAAATTAAAAGTCACCTTGACCTAAAACTTCACACATTACATAAAAATTAAATCAAAGAGATGCTAAATTTAAGTGTAAAATGTAAAGGACAAAACTTTTAGGAGAAAATTCTTGTGACCGAGGGTTAAATGAAGAGCTCTTAGACATGGCATCAAAAAATAATAAAAGAACAAAACTCATAAGTTGATCTTTATTAAAATTCAAAACTTCTGTTTCTACAAAAGATCTTGTTAAGGAAATTTTTTTAAGGCACAGACCAGGAAAAAATGTTTGCATAGCATACTCAAAAAGAACTTCTGTTCATAATATATAAAGAACTCTAAACTCAACAGTAAGAAAACAGCAAGATTCAGAATGTATGTAACCTGATTCCTAAGATTTTGTGAAGGTTTAACCTTGAATAAAATTTCAGGGCTTTCCTAGGTACTCACCATTTCTTAAGTTATCCTCTTATCATAGACTCCACGTGGCTGTGCTGTGATGTTGATTTCTGTTAGCTGATAATCACTGTTTCTACTCTAGTTGTTTTCCCCTCACTTATTGTAACTGTCCCTTCCTCCCCATTGCGACTGCCGGTTTTTTCCTGCAGTAGCAGCATCAGGGATTATCAAGTTTTACAATTGTTTTCTATGCAGAAATTCTCTTTATCTAAGCCTGAGTGTAACAAGTCTGTAACAAAATAGCAAAATTTCTGTTCAGGCAGGGATGGAAAGAAGTCTGCTTGCCTCTTCCCTTCTCTTAGTCTCTCATCCATTCCACCTGGGCTCTGGGCACTTGTATATAATAAATACTCTTCCATCTGAAATATCGAATGAGGCAGCACTACTTACCTGGTCTATTTGTGAATCGACTGACTAAATCAGTACTTATGTCTGGTAAGAAACATTTGTAAATGACTCCTTCCATCTTGCAAATCTCTGATACTCTAGGAAATCCTAACTTTTTGTCACATTTGCTTCACATCACTCAAATACACTTGAGACCTCTGTGAAACCTGTATTATGCACTGACACTTTTATATACAGAATCTCCATTTGTAATCTCTCTAAATATTGTTTTCTTTAAACAAACTTAGAAACAATACTCAGGACCCAGAAATGAATAGATATAAACTTCAGCTCTCTTTAGACCGTAGGAGTATCAGGAAATAAGAAGAAGTTATTTGAATAAAATGTTATTTGAATAAAATGGTTTTTTTAAACCAGAGTGAGGCATTTCTTCAACAGCTAAGTTGAAGAAATTCCCCCCCCTTTCAATGTCACATAAAAAGGCCATGCTATCAAATTATTCTAACCATAGGTTAAAGAAAACAGCCATTAGCCCCTTTGTTAAAATAGCTAAAGGTTAGTTAGTTAAAATAGTTAAAGGAGAGGCCTGGGACTCTCAGGTTCCAAAAATACACTTTTCAGTCTTCATCCTTCCAGGAAGTAGGCAACTTTTGTCAACTAAAAAGAGAATAGTGTACTGATTATATGCACAGGAATGTTGGGAAATTATCAAAAGATTTTAGGAACATGAATCCAAGTAAGGGAAACTGCTAAAATAATAGAAATCTGGTATATAAAATCCATGTTAACCAAGCTTTTAAAATGTCCAGAGGTTGGGGCACCTGGGTGGCTCAGTTGTTAAGCATCTGCCTTCCGCTCAGGTCATGATGCCGGGGTCCTGGGATTGAGCCCCACATCTGGCTCCCTGCTTGTCAGGAAGCTTGCTTCTCCCCCTGCTTGTGTTCCCTCTCTTGCTGTGTCTCTCTCTGTCAAATAAATAAATAAAATCTTTTAAGTTAATAATAATAATAAATGTTCAGAGGTCTTAGAAACTCCTTCTCTCCCTTCTGATAGGTGAACATCAAAAACCAAGTAGATCACCAAAGTGAGAAAGGTAGATATTGTCATATTTCATATCCTGTAGAGTTTGAAATAGAGTTCTAAAGAGCAAATGAGAAATCATGGGATGATGGGATGTGTTAGCACTCCTAAAATGGGAGTCATAGTTTATTTAATGATATTTTCTATAAATTTCATTATCATAGGTATGCCATTACTTGGCAGTTTTAAAGCCATCATTATCCCAAGAACAGAGAATTTTATCTTACCTTTGAGTAATGGTAAAAAGTAATTTAGGATGATGAGCTTAAATCTTGTCACTGAGGGTCATTCAAGGCCAAGAAAGCCCTGACTAGGAAAAAGTTTTCAGTTTTATAGAAGCACTAATTGTGTTACATTTCCTTTTTCTTTCAAAGTTTTAGTTGATTATCTAAATGTTTTGTCCTCTGCTTAATAAAGGGTTTAATAGGTGATTATGTATACATTCCTGGTTTAATCTTATTTTAATGCATTCTCATTGATGGTACAATGCCCTTTTTTAAAGATACATAATTATCTTAACTCAGCATGTTATCAGGCTTTCCCAAGAAGATAAAATTGAACTTAAATGTGGTTAGTTCTTTTGTCTCACAGGTAATCAAGTACATTTGATTTCTTACTTACCATGAACTAATGGATATTTCATAGGAGTTGGTTTTATAACATGGTGTAAAATGAAAATATGGCTGGTGATAGAACAGTTTGTTTTCCTTGATTGAATTTCATTGGTACCCCAAATATAAATGTATGACTGATATTTATCCAAAAATAATAGAGCCAGATGAATCAGTTGTCCCGAGAAGTCACCTTGGTAGAATAAACATTTCTTTAATAATGTTTAAAACACTTCAGAAATTCGTCTATAAGAATTGTCTATATGGGGAGTGACGGCTAATGCATATGGGATTTCATATGAGGGTGATGAAAATAATCTGGAATTTGATAGTGGCAATGGTTGTGTAACCTTGTGAACATACCAAAAACTGCTAAATTGAACACTTTAAAATGGTGAACTTTATGGTATATGAATTATAGTTCAATAAAAATAAGTCCATTAAAGAGTCAGGTTTACCTAAGCCTCACTGCTTCATATGTACTTTGACTTTGTACACATAGTATACTAACCAACCTATTTACTGACCTTAACTATAACACTTAAGTTCACATTTACTGCTCACATTAAAGATTTACCGTCACTGAGGATGACAGAAGACTCAGTAGTTTCTGAAAGCATCCACAAAGAGGAATCACAAAAGCACTGTAAGCAATGACACTGAAATAAGTATAAAACATCACAAGGAGCTTACCTGGAGGATGCAAGATATGTGTGTGTTCTGAGATTATTCTTTTATAGAAAGGAGTCCTGTCAACTTGTCACATTGTGTTCTCATACAACAGTCCAGGCTACTCTAGGCCTTGTGAGGTATCTCACTAGGCAGCCCAGAGAAGTGTTTGTCCTCAGATTCAGAGTGTTACTGGGGGGCAAAGTCCCTATCAAGCAGACTATATCTCCACCATTTTCCTTTGTTTGTAACTTATTTGGGCACTTCTAAAATAGAGGAATTTAGGAGAAACAGCATTTAACAATAAGTTAATCTTTTAGTGTTTATTTTTATTACAAAAGTGTTACTTACTAACATTTACTTAAACATTTATTGAGTGCCTATTATATTGAAGCAATCTTTGGTTGCTAACGATATAGTGTGAATAAGAGAAATTTAGGAAAGGTAGGCAATAAACAAGCAAATCAAAAATAGGAAAAACATAGTTCTGAGACTATACAATGAGTTAAAATAGGTGATGTGAGAGAGTGACTGGTTACTATAGGAAAACACTGTTTTCTGCTTACTACAGAAATATAGATTCATATCAAAAGAAATAAAATAAAACATACCTAAAACCCTGCCTGCCCAGAGACAAGTTCCATTAATCTTGCATATACATCCTTCCAAACCTGCCCTAAGCCTCTATGTGCTCATAAATGTGTGTATGAGTATGTACATAACATTTTGTTTGTATTATAAAACAAGATCATATCATTAATACTGTCTTGTGACATGCTTTTCTACTTTACATATTACAAACAATTTTATGTCAATAATTATTTTATTATTTTAATAATTGTAAAACATTCCGTTAGGTTAATTTAACCAACCTTCAGTTATTGAATGCTTGCACTATTTTGTACCATAACTCAAAAAAAAAGTCACATGAGATATCATGTAGGTTAAGTTCACATATTCAAAAAAATCATTTCTGATATCGAATGACAGGTTTCTCTCCATCACTGAGTAGTTGCTTTGGTTTTTTTGTCTTAATTTTTTGTCTGCCCCCGAGGACATTCCACAAGGTAGAATCTATTGATACTTCCTACCTTTCTCTTCTGGGCTATTTCACTCAGATTTATAGCACAAGTCATCTTAACTTCTAGGTGAATAACTCCCAGATCAGTATCTCACACTTTGTCTTCTCTGTCATATAAATATCCAAACGTAATCATATCTCCCCTTCTCTTTACATCCAGCCCTTTCTCCTAATTTCCTGTTCACTACAAAGATATTATCATGGCCCCAATCATTTTAGGCTAAAACAGTTAAATTACCTTTGTCCTTCACCAAGCAGGTACAGTCCTCTTGCACAGTGCGATTTCACGTCTCCTTTCTTTTCATCATCACTGCCACCTCTCTAGGTCATCATTTTCTCCTTACCCTGAATTACTGTAATAGTTTCCTCGTTGATTTCTCTCTCCCTGCGTGATACCCTCTCCATTTCAATTCCACCTGTATCCTCTGGTGCACAAGTATCCCCTCTCCTTTGCCTCCAAAATCTTCTTACCCCACTCTCTTTTCACCCCTTTATTTATTTAAATAGGTATAAGTATCTCCAAACTCAGAAAAAAAATTTTCCCCCTTAACCGTCATTCTAGCCCACTCCACTCCTCTAAACCTTTTATTTAGCCCCAGTGACTTCTTTTTTTTTTTTTAAGATTTTGTTTATTTGACAGAGATCACAAGTAAGCAGAGAGGCAGGCAGAGAGAGAGGAGGAGGAAGCAGGCTCCCCACTGAGCAGAGAGCCCGATGCAGGACTCGATCCCAGGACCCTGAGACCATGACCTGAGCCATAGGCAGAGGCTTTAACTCACTGAGCCACCCAGGGCCCTGCCCCAGTGACTTCTAATTGACAAATCCAATGGACACTTCACAGTCTTCTACATTTGGTTGTTGATGATTGAGAAGTCTCTTCCGTGCATTCTCTTCTGAGAGTTCTCTCCTGACAACTACTTTTCATTTTGGCCACCTTAAATATTGGTGTTTCTTAGGGTTCCGTTCTCAGCCTTTCATTCTCCTCTGCATGTTCGTTGTCTACTTTGACTATTTTAATTTGCCACTTAAAAGCTTAGGACTTTGAAATCCCTTTATCTCAACCTTAAACTTGTGTATACTATTGCCTGATGGATCTTCCCCTTCTAGGCAACAAGGAGTAATATACCAGCCACGGGGTTGTGTGTTTAGGCCCCCTCATCTCAGCTGAGTTCCACAGCAATTCTGACTTTAGCTTTCTTACACATGTGCAGTTTGAGGCCCAGAGAGATTTAATAATTTATGCAATATCATATGGCAGAAGGGGCAGGAGTAATTTTTGAAACAGGCTCCTGGCTTTAGAGCTGGCTGTTGCAAGCCCAGCTTAACACAGGTTTCTTTCTTCTGAGCATCCAGTTAATGGTTGCCTAGCAGTGTTGACATTGAATTGAATCCTCACACACCAGAGAGGGAGGGGAAATCATTAAGTTTTGGGATGGGGAAAATGATTTCCAGGAAGCAGAGCAGCTTGCCCACGATCATAGCCCCTGTGTGGGGCAGAACTGGGATCAGAGCCTTGGCCGCTGATTCACAGTGTGGGGCTCTTTGTAGACACGTGATGGTGCACAGTTCGAATGTTCTTTTCTTTTTTGATGGTGGAGGGTTGCTAAGGATGGGCGTTGCAGGGGGGAAAAAAAGAAAGGCTTTCCTCAAATGAAACCTTTCTCCAAAGTCCAAAATCTAGAATATAGGCAAATTAATGTTTAGGAATAACAATAAAGATTTACTACCTGAATGCTCTACCTTTGGCACCCAAACCTGAAATTATCTTCTCTCCCCTAAACCTGTTCTTAGTGTACTGTTTATCTCAGATAGTGGCTCACTTGGTTACTCAAATCAGAAATGTGGAGGCCATCCTTAATTTCCCTATCTCTTTCCTCATTTTCCCTCTCCCTTTCCCCTTATCCAACTCATCTGCATCCTACAGTATTAACAACTAAACCAGAACTGGTATAATTTCCTAACCAATCTTTGTTCCTTTGGCATGTGTACTTTATAAGTTGTGGTATGTCCATGAATTTCTCACTCTTGAAGTCCAAATATCTAACAAATAAAATGACCATTATATTTCTTTTCATAATAAAAAAACACAAATATCATAATACCTAGAAAGGAGATGTTGTGGCTACCAAATTGGCCAATACATAAGACATCTTTGAATAAAGATGTATTAAAACATGACAAAATCCTTTCTAACCATTTATTTAACAGGAACTTTTACCAGTCAGTCTTAATCCTGTTAAGTTTTGCCTTTCACTTGGCCTAGCTCTACAAATCATGCTTGCTTCCTCCTTGGATTGAAGAAACATTTACTATTTACCCACTGAAACTTGTATCCTAGATGCTGTTGGCAAATAAACATACTGCTTTTACCTAGAATTCAAGTGAACTTTATTCTAGATATCAAAATTATCACCTCTTTTGAACATCTCCAGTTGTCAGTCTATACTACAGAAACCTCAATAATTTTTAGTATTTCAAAGTGGAAGTTTTACGTTGTTATATTGGCTTAGCTGACGATTCTGCATTTACCAATAGCTGGCAGCATGGTTTCAGAGCAGCAAGTTAAAAATTAAAAAATTGTTTTATTTTTAAAGGATTCCTATTAGATGTATTTGGTTTTCTTTTTTTTTTTTTTAAGATTTTATTTATTTATTTGACAGAGATCACACAAGTAGGCAGAGAGACAGGCAGAGAAGGGGAGGGGAGAAGCAGGCTCCCTGCTGAGCAGAGAGCCCGATGTGGGACTCGATCCCTGGACGCTGGGATCATGACCCGATCCGAAGACAGCGGCTTAACCCACTGAGCCACCCAGGCATCCCCTTATTTGGTTTTCTTCTTAATTTTTTCTTCAGTGTGTAGAGCTGCCGTTCTTAAGGTTTATGCAGAAAGATAGACATATCCTCAAATTGAGGCTCTTTTCATTCCATATGAGCCTAGGCTGATAATGAAATTGGGGAATTAAGAGAAAGAGAGTTAAGGACAATCTAGAAAAGCAGAACTCACTGGAGATAGAAATGACTAAACTGGACACACAAGCTCTAAGATCAGCCAGGGAGAAAATCAAACTTCAAGTTAAATGATCCATCAGCTACCTTTCTTAATGAGAAAGAAGACAGACACACACAGCATATTAACAACCTAAAATAAACCTTGCTTTGTCAAATGGTAATGTACTAAAAAACAACACCAGTTTTATAGACTTGAAAGAGAAATTAAAACCAGCCTCAAAAGGCTGCATGCTAGATGTGTAAATACCAGCCTATCCAGAGAAGAAGCATTTGACATGTGAATTTTACATTTTGTGTCTTTTAGACAATTCCCATGGGTTTTTTAATGGGTTAAAACTTTCTGTAATTCTAATCAAAACCACAATGAGATACCACCTCACACCAGTCAGAATGGCTAAAATGAACAAGTCAGGAAATGACAGATGCTGGCGAGGATGTGGAGAAAGGGGAACCCTCCTACACTGCTGGTGGGAATGCAAGCTGGTGCAACCACTCTGGAAAACAGCATGGAGGTTCCTCAAAAAATTGAAAATAGAGCTACCTTATGACCCAGCAATTGCACTACTGGGTATTTACCCTAAAGATACAAACGTAGTGACCCAAAGGGGCACATGTACCCGAATGTTTATAGCAGCAATGTCCACAATAGCCAAGTTATGGAAACAACCTAGATGTCCATCAAAAGATGAATGGATAAAGAAGAAGTGGTATATATATACAATGGAATACTATGCAGCCATCAAAAGAAATGAAATCTTACCATTTGCGACGACATGGATGGAACTAGAGCGTATTATGCTTAGCGAAATAAGTCAACTGGAGAAAGACAACTATCACATGATCTCCCTGATATGAGGAAGTGAAGATGCAATGGGGGTGGGGGTTAAGGTGGTAGGAAAGGAAAAAATGAAACAAGATGGGATCGGGAGGGAGACAAACCAAAAGAGACTCTTAATGTCACAAAACAAACTGAGGGGAGTCGTGGGGGAGAGGGGTTGGGAGAGGGTGGTGGGGTTACATTATATGTTTAAATTTTTTAAAAAGCTTAAATTTAAAAAAAAATATATTAAAGATACTGAAAAAGAAAAAAAACTTTCTGTAATTCTATTTTTTTATTGACAGCTTTATTGAGATAGAATTCACACACCATACAATTCACCCATTCACTGTCTACTATTCAGTGGCTTTTAGTATATTCACAGAGTTGTGCATCCTTCACCACAATCAATATTACAACGTTTTTCCTTACCCTGAAAAGAAATCCCACTTACCTTAGTCATCAGTCGCCAATCTCACCAGTCCTAGGAAAGCACTAGTCTGTCTCTCTAGTTTTGCCTATTCTGGACATTTCTTGTAAATGCAATCAAACAATATATAATATTCTATGATTGGCTTGTTCGACTTAGCATAATGTTATCAGGGTTCATCCATTTGATAGCATGTGCCAGTACCTCATTTCTTTCTGTCTTTGAATAAATTCCATTGTATGGATATACCACATTTTATTCATTCATCGTATGAATAAACATGATATGTGCATTGTTTCTACCTTGGGGCTATTATGAATAATACTACTATGAACATTCATATGCAAGTTTTTGTGGAGATGTGTTTTCATTTCTCTGAGACATACCTAGGAGTTGAACATACTTAGAAGTGGAGTGCTATGTGTAACCCTGTGAGGAACTACCTGCTTTCCAAAGTACCATTTCACTTTCCCACCAGCTGTGCATGAGTGTTCCAGTCTTCCCACATCCTTACCAGCATTTGTCCTTTTTATTGTAGCCATCCTAATAAATATGAAATTGTGTTTTTTTAGTTTCCTAGGGACTAATGAGTTTGAGCTTCTTTTCCTGTGCTTATTGGCCATTGTGTGTGTATCTTCAATAATTGTTTATCTAGATCCTTTGCCCACATTTAAAATTGAGTTATTTGCTTTTGTATTATTGAGGTACAAGAATTCTTTATATATTCTACATACAAGTCCCTTGTCAGATAAATGATTTGCAAGTTTTCTGTCATGCCGAGTCATCTTTTTACTTTCTTGATGGTGTCATTTGAAGCACAAATGTTTTTCATTTTGATGATGTCAAGTTTAGTTTTTCTTTTGTTGCTTGTGTTTGGTTTTTCTCATGAAAGAGAACCATCTATTTTAAAAGCTTTATTGAGGTTTAATTGACACAAAGTAAAGTGCACATCTTTAAAGTGTGTACATTGATATGCTTTAACATATACCACCTATGCAAGTAACAGTACAATCAAGATAAAGAGCATATACAGAACTCAAAAAACTTTCTTTTTAATCCTTGGCAATCTACCCTTCCAGTCCTTCCACCCTTCCACCCTTCCCACAGGCAACCACCAGTTTTCCTTTTGTCACTGTAGATTAGATTGCATTTTCTACTATTTTATATCTATGACATCATGGGTTATACGCTCTTTATGTCTGGGCTCCTTCACTCAGCATTTAGTGTTGAGATTCATCCATACTGTTACATGTATCTTAGTTCATTGCTGCACATGGCTGAGGAGTATTCACTGTACAGATATATCACAATTTGCTTGTTATATCCATTTACATGTTGCTAGACATTAGGTTTTTGTCAGATCTGGTTATTACAAATAATCTCCTATGATCATTCTTGTAAAAGCCATTGTGTAGACAGGAGCTTTTATTTGTCTTGGACAAATACCAAGAAATGGAATATCTGGTCTTTGGGAAGGTGTGTGTTTAACTTGTTAAGAAAATGCCAAGCACTTCCAGTTGGTTTACGTTTTCAACATTGGTATGGTCAGTCTCTTTAATTTCAGTTATTTTATTTGTAGTGTAGCCCTTTGTAGTGTTAATTTCAGTACCTCTAATAGCTGATGATTTTGTGACATCTTTTCATGTAATTACTTGCTTTTCATAGATCGTTAATGAAATGTCTGTTCAAATCTTTTGCCCATATTTTATTTGGGATATTTGTTTTCTTAATTGAGATTTGAAAGTTCCTTATATACAAATCCTTTACCATTATTATTTGCGAATATTTTTTTTCATCTCTGGCTTATCTCTGTGTACTCTGGACAGTGTGTCTTTTCAAAGAACAAAAAGTGCTTAATTTTTAAAAAGTCTATCAATTTTTCTTTTATGGATTATGATTTTTAGTGTCATATCAAAGAAATCTTTACCTAACTACAGCCACAATGTGTTATGCCCTCCCTTAGAAATTTTCTTAGAAGTCCTACATTTTACATTTAGGTTTATGATCCATTTTGAGTTAATATTTCTATATAGTACAAGATATGGATCCAGGTTTATGTTTTTGTAAACTGTTCCAGAACCATTTGTGGAAAAGAATTCCTTTAAAAAGAAGAAGAAGAAAAGAATTCATTTTCTACTCAATTGCTATTAAACTTTGATGAAAATCAAATGGCCATATGTGTGTCAGTGGGTATATTTCTTCATTCTATTCTGTTCCCATAATCTGTTGTTCATCTTTGCAGCCATACTAGAATGGTTTGACTGTTGTTTATTTATAATGAGTAGTAAATTTAGATAGTGTAAGTCCTCCAACTTTTTTTTCTTTTTCAAAGTTACTTTGGGTATTTTAGATTTTTAGTATTTTCTATGAATTTTAAGCTATTTTCAAATTTTGACCAAACAAATTTTTATTTAAAGTCTGCAAAGATTTGGATTGATATTGCAGTATCCCTCTCCCCTTTATCCATGGGGACTATGTGCCAGGACCTCTGATGGATACCTGAAACTGCAGATAGTACTGAACCATATATACTGTTTTCCCTGTACATGCCTAACTATGATATTTAATTTCTAAATTAAGCATAGTAGATTAACAGTAACAATTAATAATTATAATAAAGTATAATAAAGGTTATGTGAATGTGGTCTCTGCCTCTCAAAATATTTTATTGGACTATACTCACCCTTGTGATAATGTAAGATGACAAAATCCCTATATGACAAGTTGAAGTGAAGTGAATGATGTAGACATTGTGATGTACTATTAGGCTACGGTTGAGCTTTTAATATATGTGAGAAGTAGGTTCATCTCCTCCTGGACCACAGTTGAATGGGAGTAACCAAACCACTAAAACTGAAACCGTGGATAAGGGACAACTTCTGTATGTTTACTTTGTAAATCAATACAGGGATAGTTGACATCCTAATAATATTGAATCTTTGAACCCATGAACTCTGTGTCTGTATGTTTGTGTATATGTGTTTCTGTTTATTTTTTTACCAGTGGTAAGATCACTGGTACTTTTTAGTTTCAATTGCAGATTATTGTTCTAATATATAAAAATACAGTTGACTTTTGTATATTAAACTTGAGTTCTGCTACCTAGCTCAACTTACTAGTTCTATAGTAGGGTTTTTTTCTAGACATGATAGGGTTTTCTAAATAGGTGGTCATATAATTTATGAATAAAGATAATTTCAATTCTCTCTAATTTGGATGCCTTTTAATGTTTTTCTTGTCATTCACAATAGCTAGAACCTACAGTACAATGTTGAATGGAAATGGTGAAAGCAGACATCCTTGCCTTGTAGAAACAAGGATCTTAGAAGAACAACATTCAGTCTTTCATCATTAGTATGATGTGGGTTTTCTGTAGATGCCCTATAGCATGTTGAGAAGTTCCTTCTATTCCTAGTTTGCTGAGAGTTTAGATCTGAAATGGGTAGTGGATTTTGTCAAATAATTTTTCTATCTTTATTGAGATGATTGTATGGTTTTCCTATTTCTATTAATCTGCTGAAGCACACTGATTTATTTTATTATATTAAAGCAACTTTGCATTCCTGCAATAAACCCTAGTTGCTCATAATTTTATCTTCTTTATGTACCCACAGTACTTTGCAAGGTACTTTGGTCTCTGAAACATGTCCATATGAGAACCATGTCCTCTCTTTGCATGGTTGTCTGGCAAATCATGAAGCAGAGACATGGTTCCAAAATGCACAAGTTTCAGTGGACACTGTACCATGCAAAGCAAAATCCAAATGTACTATTAGATTCTATTTACTAGAATTTTGTTAAAATACTTCTGTCTGTGTTCATGAGGAATATTAGTCTGTACTTTTCTTGTGATGTCTGTCTAATTTTCCTGTATAATGCAGTGTCAGAGAATGAGTTGGGAAGCGTGTCTCCCTCATATATTTTCTGAGAAGTTTGTGTAGAATTGGTTTATTTCTTCTCTAAATATTCAGTAGAATTCATAAGTGAAGTCATCTGGACCTGGATTTTTTTTTCAGATTTTATTAGAAGATATAAAACAATTTCAATTTCTTTTTTTATCCCATTTCATCTTCAGTGTGCTTTGGTAACTTGAGAGTTCCAAGAAATTTGTTCATTTTGTCTAACTTGTCAGTTATATTGGTACAAAGTTTTTTTTTACATTCCTTTATTGTCTTTAATACCAGTAAACTCTGTAGTAGAGTTACCGCTCTCTTCACCATAGCTGTACTTTGTGTCTTCCCGCATTTCAATTGAAGATTTATCGGTTTTAAAATTTTCCTCACAAAGAACCATCTCTGGTTTCATTTATTTTTCTCTGTTGTTTTTGTTTTCTACTTCATTTCTTTCCTCTGTGTTATTGTTTCCTTTCTTCTGCTTATTTCACATTTCATTCGCTCCTCTATTTCTAGTTTCTTAGGAAAGAAACTGAGGTCATTGTTTTGAGGCTTTTCTTCTTTTCTAATAAAGTACTTAGTGCTGGGGCACCTGGGTGGCTCAGTGGGTTAAAGCCTCTGCCTTCGGCTCAGGTCATGATCCCGGGGTCCTGGGATGGAGCCCCACATCAGGCTCTCTGCTCGGCAGGGAGCCTGCCTCCCCCTCTCTCTGTGCTTGCCTGTCTGCCTACTTGTGATCTCTATCTGTCAAATAAATAAATAAAATCTTTTTTAAAAAAATTTTTAAAAAAATAAAGTACTTAGTGCTATAAATATGCCTCAGAAATCTATTTTAGCAACATAATACAAATGCTTGATATGTTGTGTCTTCATTTTCATCAAGTTCAAAGTACTTTGTAATTTCCATTTTGATTCCTACTTTTACTTACTCATAGATATTTAGTAGTAGTATTTCATTTAATATCCAATTATTTGGAGATTTTTTTAATGTTGCTATTATTAATTTCTTTTTTCAGCCTTATGAGATATAACTTACATATAACATTGTGTAAATTTAAGGTGTATAGTGTGATGATAAACATATCATCATGAATGTATATTGCAAAATGTTTACTGCATTAAGGTTAGTAACATCAGACGTAATTACCATTTTCTTGTTCATGTTTTATAGTGAGAACATTAAAGCTTTATTCTCATAACAACAACTTTCAATATGCAATATAGTATGGTTAACTGTAGATAACCATGCTGTACATTAGATCCCCTGAATTGAATCATCTTATAACTGAAAATGCCACCCCTGGCAACCTCCATGCTACTCTCTAGGTTCAGTGTTTTTATATTCTACCTATAAGATCATATAGTATTTGTCTTTTTATATCTGCCTTATTTCACTTAGCATATTGTCCTCCAGGTTCCTCCATGTTGTTTCAAATATGTGTTTTTTGAAGCTGAATAATATTCCAGCATACAGACACACACACATATACACATGTGCACACCACATTGTCTCTACCCATTCATCAACTGATGGACATTTAGATTATTCCATATTTTGGCTGCTGTAGATATTACTGCAGTGAACACAGGATTTCAAATATCTCTTTGAGATTATGATTCTAGTTCCTTTTAATATATACCCAAAAAAGTGGGTTTGCTGTATCTTATGATAATTCTGCATTTAATTCTTCTGAAGAGCCTCCATACTGCTTGCAACAGTGGCGTACCAATTTATACTCCCAGCAGCAGTGTTGTGTTTTCCCCTTCATGCCTTTATTTGAATTAGGTGAGCGTTTTTTATGATTCCACTTTGTCTTTTTTGTTAAATTATTAACTATAAATCTTGTCATTTTATTGGATGCGTCTTTAACTCATCCCAGTCCATCTTCAAACATATTGTGCCATTCACTTACAGTGGAAGAACCATACAACAGCACATTTTCATTTCTCCCCTCCCGGCCTTGGTGCTGCCATTTCACACATTTTATATTTCCTCATGTCTTTCACATTGCACTGTGCTTAATTATCAGTTATCTTTAAAGAGACTGCAATAATAAAAAATATATATCTTTTACTTTCCCACATATTTAACATTTTCACTACTCTTCATTCCTTTTTGTAAATGTAGTATTCATCTGGTTTCATTTCCCATCTGCATGATGGACTTACTTTAACATTTCTTACAGTGCCATGAAGAAAAATATTGACATAAATGACTATGTCATATTATAAACTTGTCAGTGAAGAACACCATACATTTTTTTAAGAACCCATAAATTCTTAAAACAAAATAAAAGGCTAGGACAAAACGTTTGCAATCTATCAGTAATAACATCACATATAATAATAAAATATCAACAAGAGCAGATACTGAATGTATGCTGTGCTATGTTTCAGGCACTTTACTGAACTCTTTATCATGGACTTTCTCATTTAATCCTTAAACAGCCATTTGAATTAATATACTATTTTTGTCCTTATGTTACAAATAATGATATAAGAATAATAGGTAAGATGTTAATACCACTAACAATCAGAGATGTCCTAAAAATCAGTAATTGAAATAATTAATATACTCAATATATATGCCAATTCCCAGAAGAAATACAAATAGCTGATAAATATAAAAATAATACTCAGGGACGCCTGGGTGGCTCAGTCAGTTAAGCGTCTCACTCTTGGTTTCCACTCAGGTCGTAATCTCCTGGTCCTGAGATCAAACTCCACATCACAGCTCTGACCTCAGCTTCGGAGTCTGATTGGGATTCTTTCCCGCCTCCTCTTTTCACCCCACTCCCACCCCTCCGCCCACTCACACACATTCTCTCTTTCTCTCTAATAAATAAATTTTAAAAAAAAATTTTTTTAAGATTTTATTTATTTATTTGAGAGAGAGTCGAGAGAGAGAGAGCATGAGAGGGGAGAAGATCAGAGGGAGAAGCCGACTCCCCATGGAGCTGGAGCCTGATGTGAGACTCGATCCCAGGACTCCGGGATCTTGACCCGAGCCGAAGGCAGTCGCCCAACCAACTGAGATACCCAAGTGCCCCTTAAAAATTTTTTTTAAAGTTATAGCTGCTCTTATAATCAGGAGAATGAGATTTTTAAGCTACCCAGCTGGCAAACATAAGAAGCAATGATATTAATATTGGCAAGATATGGAGGATATACTCATACACTACCAGAAGTACAAATTGGTACATTATTTTAAAGGACCATTTAGCTTTACCTATGGACATTTAAAATATGCATACGCTTTGGCCAATGACTATCATTTGGAAACCTTTGTACAAATTCCCAAGGGCAAATAATATATGTGTGTGAATGTGTGGTACACTGTAATGGAGAATGATTGAAGACTACCTATCAAAAGCAGGTTGTTAAAACTAGTGATGGCTTAACCATATTGTGGAGTATCCATTGAAAAGAACACATGTGGAGAACCAGGTAATTTGATGGGCTGCTGCTGGGATTTTTAAACTAGTACCACTGCTCTGAGGGGACTTTTCAAAATGAATATCAGAAGTCCTCATTCAGATGATACCCCTTTGCCCTGTTATGCTGTATTATTGAATGTAAAGAAATAAGTTGTAGAAAAATCAGTGTAGTAGAGCCCAAATGGGTTTCTTTAAGGCTATATATACTTATATATTTATATATTCCCAGAAGAAGGTTGGAAAAGATAAATACCAAATAACAATGGTTATCCCTGGAAAGGAAGTATTTTATTTTTTAAATGTCTCCATTACTTGAATTTTACAATAACTTTGTAAGTTTTGAAAAAAAAAAACAGTTTTTAAAAGATAAACTGGTTGTAATTGCCAATAACACCTCAAGAGACAGACTCAAAAGAAGCAAGATCATTTCTCCTCATGGGTTTCCAACCCAAATGGATCAAGATTCTTCCTTCCTGTGGTTAAGTGGAATATAAAAGGGAGATATTGGGCTCTGTGTGTAGGGTTCAGTAACACTTAGCTGAAATTTTACAGACCCCAAGTTCCATAGTGCAAAACCAAGATAGTGAGCAATGAGACAAAAACCATGGTACATGGCATTTATAATCTTTACAAACTCATATCAGTAATTAAAATGACATTTTAAATTGTACAACTACAATTAGTTTCTGTTGTAGGTTGTGTTCTGTATTTAAAATTGCAGCCATAGTTCTAATAATGAAATCCATGCACTTTGAAAAGGGAAGTTACTGGGGCACAGTGACTCAAAAGGTTGGCCAGTATAATACATTAGTTACAGAAGATTGTAGAAAAGCTGCCTTTATCACATGTTCTCATGTTTTAATATAATCTCCTAATAGCCAAATAGAATATTCTTCATTTCTGTGAAATATCTAGTAAAATTCTTTAGCTAAAAAAAGTAGGATGGTTAAATTACCTGGAAATTATGTTAGGTCTTGAGCAAAGTCCCTTCAACATTTTTCAGGTAATTATTATAATCTGGAAGGTCTTTTTTCTCCTTTGTTAATGATTTGTTCTTAGGAACTATTTGTGTTGGAATTTTTATCTAGAAAAGTAATTTAAAGTCGATCATATATTTGGTACACTATGCAAATTGGAAGTTTTATACTTAGTTTCCCTTAGTGTATTATAAACACTAGAAAATTTTCCTTATAATAGAGTTTTTTCTTTTATAAATTGTCCAGACCCAAAGTAATATTTACACATAAAATATAAAAACATCTCAAATGAAATATCTTTAGTTTTATTTAAAATAATTATTAGAGGGGCACCTGGGTGGCTCAGTCATTTAAGCATCTGACTCTTTTTTTTTCTTTTTTTAAAGATTTTATTTATTTATTTGACAGACAGAGATCACAAGCAGGCTGAGAGGCAGGCAGAGAGAGAGGGGGAGGAAGTAGGCTCTCTGCTGAGCAGAGAGCCCAATTCGGGGCTCAATCCCAGGACCCTGGGATCATGACCTGAGCCATAGGCAGAGGCTTTAACCCACTGAGCCACCCAGGTGCCCTGCATCTGACTCTTAATTTCAGGTCATGATCTCATGATCCTGAGATCGAGCTCCACATCAGGCTCTGTCATGGATACGGAGCCTCTTTAAGCCTCTTAAGATTCTCTCTCTAACTCTGCCCCTCCCCTTCCCCACTTGCCCTCTCTCAAAAATAATAATTGTTATTAGATTAAATTGAGCAGTAGTAAAATTTAGGACCTTTCATCTTATTATTTTTTTGTATAAGTAGAGGGAAGTAAAGGACTGTATACACTGGGAAATGCCTATAATAGGAACCATTACATAAAATCACACTACAGAAGTTACTCCTATTTCTAGAGGAAATATTTTTGCATGGCATGGTGTTGCACTATAGAAATAAGAATGATGATAACACAAATACTTTTAGAGATAACTGGATGACTGGAATTATTCTAAGTACTTCACATTCAGTATTTCATTTTTACAGCAATCCTGTAGGTACTCTTATTACTCAGTTTACAAATAAGGATATGAGTCTCCAGAAAATTAATTTACTCGAGGTCATATAGCTGCTAAATGACAGTCAGGATTTGAATCCAGGTACTCCGCCTCCAGAATCTAAGCTTATAACCACTTTTCCTATAGAGTAGCATATAAGAGGGAGGACTACATAACTATGCAAATTATAATGCTTTTGTCTGAGAAGCTCAGCAATATCCACCCTACTGCCTGTCTGGAAGCTGAAATTGTATTATTATGGATTTGCTACTTTGGGTTTCCACGACTTGGGGATATCAGGTGGTTCCATGTAAAATGCATATACTCATCTGAAGAGCCATACACATCAGAAGGTATAATGACAGTGTCCAGGAACTCAATAATGAAACCACAGGGTCAGTGACTATGAATTAGCAAGGGAGGAAGAAAGGATAGACCTGGAACCTCCATGTAAAAGGAGAGAGGCCAGCAACTAGGTAGCCTTAGAGAATTTTTGCCAAAGGCTCACATAGGACAGCCAACAATTTAATTTTTGCATGATGCAGTACAATTATCAATAATATGTGAGGGGTTTTTTTCATGTCATTTCCACTATATACTATTTATCATCTGTTTGATTCTAGGAAATACAGCACAGCTGATGCTAGACAGAACTGATGTGTTCTATTAACTAAATGCCTTTCCTTTGTCTTACAGCAATCAGCAGGCCTTTTTACTGGAGAATGTTCCTTGTAATAATGCAAGCTGTGAGGGGGCACATCGTATGTTTAAAGTCTACTGGGAGCTGATGGACCTAAATCAAATCAGAGATGCCATGGTTGCCACCTTCTTTGACATTTATGAAGATGTGAGTTCAGAGCTCTCCTCTGTGTTTGGAGTCTAATTGCCATCCACTTCATCTCACTTTCAGTTCACCCTATTTGACCAGAAAATGTAGATGAGATAATGAAAGCAAATGAGTTAATTAAAGAAAGCCCCTTTTAATGTTAAATGGCACAGGGAACAAATTTATTGACACTACTAGCTGATCAGTACAGTGAAATATGAAAATGCCTTTATCTCATTTTGTGCTATTTAGATTAAACCACTAGACAATTATGCTCTGAGGCTGGCAAATGTGCATGTGCACCAGTAGACAAAAGCATAGCCAACAGAGAACCTGTACAAGATCACAGAAGAGTAAATGCAGTACCCCCTTTTAACTTTGTGAACTAGAAGTAGCATCTACTTCCACAGATGCCTGTGACTCCATCTTCAGTTGCAAGTGATAATGAAAGGCCCTCAGGGCCCTGGTTTCCTCCATTCTAATGTGAAAAGCCAGTTTATCACTCCGAAAAATAACAAATTCTGATAAAAATGTATTGAATTCTAGGGTTAATATATCACACAGTACATCCTTGTAAAATAATTATTTTTAAAAATTCACTGTCCATTAGGACATTTATATCTCCTCCTAACATAATTTTTGGTTTTGGTTTGGTTTGGTTGTAACATTTTCAGTTTTGTCTTACTGTGTTATAACAGGCTAATTCTCAATTATATGAATTGTCCATGTTCTTGTTTTCCTCTTTCTGCTACCAAATCTTATGTTATTTTGCTTTTTATTAACAGTTGACAAACATGAAAGTAATTGACAAAAATATCATAAGGGGAAAAATCAAGAAATTTGACTACAAATAATTTTTTGCGGGGGAGTGTGGGAGCAAAGAGAGAGGGAAGAATCCTAAGAAAGGCTCCATGCCCAGCACAGAGCCCGGGACAGGCCTTGATCTCAGAATCCAGAGATCATGACCTGAGCCCAAATCAAGAGTCAGACACTTGCTTGCATGAGTCACCCAGGTACCCCTACAAAGAGGTTTTTAATTACATGAAAAACATTAAATGAAATTTTAAATTGTTTTTAAATCTGGGAAATAAGGGGCACCTGGGTGGCTCAGTGGGTTAAAGCTGCTGCCTTCGGCTCGGGTCATGATCCCAGGGTCCTGGGATCGAGCCCCACGTCTCTCTGCTCTGCGGACAGCCTGCTTCCTCCTCTCTCTCTCTGCCTCTCAGCCTACTTGTGATCTCTGTCTATCAAATAAATAAATAAAATCTTTAAAAAAAAAAAAAAAACTCATGCAGGAGCGCCTGGGTGGCTCAGTCAGTTAAGCATCCAACTCTTGAGTTCCGCTCAAGTCATGTATCTCAGGGCTGTGGCAATCCGCGCTTAGCAGGGCGTCTGCTTGAGTTTCTTCCTTTCCCTCTGCCCCTCCCCCTGCTTGCACACACTTTCTTTTTCTCTAAAATAAATAAATAAATCTTTTTGAAAAAATAAAAATACATGCAACTATTACTGGAAGGAAATATACAAAAATGATAATATCTCCAGGGATTAAAATTACAGGGTTTGTTTTTTTTGGTTTTGTTTTGTTTTTTTTTTTCATTTTGTTTATAGTTTACTATTTTAAGGTTTTGGGCTTTTCTTTTTTTAAGTTTTTATGTAAATTCCAGTTAACATTTAGTGTAGTAATATTTTCAGGTATACAGTATAGTAATTCAGTAATTCCTTACAACAGGCAGTACTCATGACAAGTGCACTCCTTAATCCCCATCATCTGTTTTCCCCACCCCCACCCACATCCGATCTGGTAACCATCAGTTTGTTCTCTAGAGAGAAGAGTCTGTTTCTTGGTTTGCTTCTCTCTCTTAAGATTTTATATTTTTTAATAGTATTTTTATTTAAACAACAAGTTGAATAAGGTTTATATTTACATGATAACCATGCATGTATTTTCATTATTTTTTTAGTTGCTGGTTTGTTCTTAAAACTTTTGTGTATGTGTTTTCCAGGGAATCTTGGACATTGTGGTACTAAGTAAAGGATATACAAAGAATGATTTTGCCATCCATACACTAAAAAATAACTTTGAAGCAGATGCTTATTTTGTTAAAGTGATTGGTGAGTATTTGTTTTATATGTTTTATTACTAATTTATTAACATTTAATTTTGTATTCTCTCTGTCAATGCAAATTCTCCAAAGAATAAGAACAGACTCCTACATAACCTATATACAACTCTCTGAATCAGGAAATCAACTTTGTTACACTACCATCGTATATACAGACCCTGTTCAAATTCTTCAAATGTCCCAACAATGATTTTTTTCTGTTCCAGGATTTTATCCAGGAATTCCTACTGCATTTCATTGTCACATCTTTGCAGACTTCTTCAGTCTGAAACAATCCTGTTTAAGGTCCTTACCAATTTTAAAGAATACAGGCTTAATTCTGTAGCATAACCCTATTTCCTCTTTCTCCACTCAGGTCATACATTCTTTGCAGAAATTCCGTTGCATGGCATTGCTGTCTACTTCTCATGTGTTTTATCAGGAAGCACATGATAATTGACCTGTCACACCACCATAATGTTAATCTTGATCTTCTGGTCATCTTATTGACCACCAGGTCTCTCCACCCTAAGTTCACTGTTTCCGTCTTTGTGATTGCTTTCTCTGAGATAGTTGGCAACAGTGATTCTCTATTTCCAACATTCCTCCTACATTTATTAGTTGGCATTCTACTATATCTTTCTCTTCCATGTATTTATGTATTCATTTATCATATATATGTATTTCATTATTATATTTATTATATGTATGTATACATATTATGTTCAGTACATAAAATCATTTAATGTTCAAAGTGTCCCCAAAAGAAGCAGTAGAAGCTCCTTCAAACTGGCTCCTGTATCTTTTTGACATGTTCTCTGGGATTGAAAGATACTCCAGATTCATCTTATACCTCCCTTTCCCTAAGTCTAGAATCTGACATCTCTCCAAGGAGCCCTGTTTCCTTTTGTAGTGGGTGGTATTTAAAAACCAAATTCTAGATCCTCAGTGTGCTGATTGTTACTGAGTGTCATTTCTTCTAGCTTTTCTCAATGGACAGAGCTAGGAAATACAGAATACAGGCTTCACATACACAACACAGAAATATACCCATCTATAATTGTATGTATGTATATATGTATATGTATATATATATACATATATGTATATATGTATATGTATACATATATACATATATATGTATACATACATTTACATACTACAAAACCATGAATTTATGCCCTTACTAATCTAACACAGCATTTCAAGGGTTCTTTCTAATCATTTCTGTCTATAGGTATCTTCTCTAGCAGTGAGAAACTCAGCTTCCACTTTCCTTAGTATATTTACTTCAATTTCCTTAGTATATTTACTTCAATTTCCTATTTCCATCCTGACACCCATGTTACTGTAGAGATCCTGTACATTTTTGTTAAGTGTATGATTAAATATTTTATTTTCTTTGAAGTGATTACAAATACTGTGTTTTTAAGTTTGGTTTCCACATCTTTGTTTTTAATAAATAGAAATAGAGTTGATTTTTGTGTGTTCCTCTTGTATGCTGTAACCTTGCTCACTTATTGATTCGAGGAGGCTTTTTTAAGATTCGATAGGATTTTCTACTTCGACAATTATGTTATCTGCATGGAAACCTCTGATTTCTTCTTTCCAATCTATGCCCTTTTTTTCCTTCTTCTGGCTAAAATTTCCATTACTGTGTTAAATAAGATTGGTGCCAGTGGACATCCTTGCCTTGTTTCTGATCTTGGGGGAAAGCATTCCAACTTTCACCATTAAGTATGATATTATCAGTAGGTTTTTGTATTTCTGCATTGTGTTAAGTAAGTTTACCCTGTTTCTACTTTGCTGAGAGTTTTATCATGAATTGCTGTTGGAAGGTAGCTGTGTTTGTGTTACAGTTATTATAGTTGACACCAAGACAGCCATCAAGACAGTCATTTGTTAATTGTTAATGAAGTGACACATGTATTTATAAATAACAGAAAATGTAATTTTCCTTTCTAACCACCAAATTCATTCTAATTTGAGTGAAGTAAGAGTGACTCCCATCTTCATTCCTGCCACAGTCTCAGAATACTGATATTCTACCCATTTCTACACTTTTTATCTATATGATTGTAGGCACTCCTTTGCCATTCTGAAGGAGGTATAACCTGACTATATTAGAGCTAAAAAAAAATTAAACTTTGCTGTATATTTGGCTTGCTATTAATGTATCTACTTTAAAGTGTACTTTTTTCATCAGCAGTTTTCCTTCAACTTTAATCCTCTTTTCATCTGAAAGATAAGGAATCCTTAAAATTTTTGCTAACCCTAAATGTATGTGTAATTAGAATAACCTAATTCAATTCACTGAATTGAAAGAAGCACTGTTGAAATAAGTACAGTTTGGAATTTGATCTTCAGATAAACAACTAAGTCTAGTATAGCCACTGACTAATGCAAACTCTAATTGCCTTGGGAAGATTCAACTGAAGCATACATCTCAATATATCTATTCTATGCCCTTGGATCATTAGTATCAGCCTTTGTAAAGGACAGCACACTCCTAGTTCCCATTTACTTTAATATAACACATAATCTCTTCTCTACCCCCAACTCCATCCATTCCAGGATATTTGAGAAGTCTGAAATCCAAACTTATTTACTATGATCATGTGCTTAGCAACTTTCTCTCATAGAGTATTAATAGTATTCTAAACAACTTGAGATTAGTGTCCATGTCTTATTTGTCTTTGATTACCCAGTGCCAAACACAGAGCCTGGCATATAGGAAGCCTTCAGGAAATTTATGTTAAATGAATGGCCAGGTACTTTTCAAGGCATGGATTGGCTATCTTATCTTAATTTACCTCTAATAATTATCTTAATTACCTCTAGTCCCCAGGTAACACTTGATGCCTCAGACCCCATGTTCTGTCTCTAGGAAACATTCTACCAAAATATGAAACTCAAATTCAAGGACATATTCCCACCTTTACCTGTTTTGTGATGCTAGAGCTATAGGTAGTCAATAGTTCATTTTCAGAAAAGAGAAGATTGAGCCTTAGTGAGTGAGTTACCTACCCTAGCTTAAGTTCTCAGGTCTACCTATCTTCAGGATTCTCTGTGACTAGAAAATAACTTATTTACTTGGGTGGCTCAGTCAGTTAAGCGTCTACCTTCAGCTCAGGTCATGATCACTGGGTCCTGGGATCAAGCCACATATCAGGCTCAGGGAACCTGTTTCTCCCTCTGCCCCTCCCTGCCTGCTTGTGTATATGCTCTCTCTCTTTCTCTCTTTCTTTCTCTCTCTCATTCAAATAAAAAAATAAAATCTTGAAAAAAAAAATAACTTACTCTAAGAAACAAACTGAGGGTTTTGGAGGGGAGAGGGGTGGGGGGTTGGGTGAGCCTGGTGGTGGGTATTAAGGAGGGCATGTATTACATGGAGCACTGGGTGTGGTGCATAAATAATGAATCTTGGAACACTGAAAAAAAATTACATTTAAAAAGAATCCAAAATTTATCCATGATAAAATAAATAAACAAATAATAAAAATTTTAAAAAATAAAAATAATAACTTACTTAATTTCCCAGGCTTATAAACCAAAAATGTACAGAAAAAAATATCATGCAGTAAGAGAGGGGCTCTCATGACCTTAATGGGATCCTGTGAAAACCTTTTTGCTCCAACCTAGAATAAATGTTGTTTCAAAAATTTATATTGCAACTCAATAATTCTCTTTCAAAGTATTTTTTTCTGTTTAATGAGATAGCTATAAGATTTGTGTCCTTGATTTGAGTTTTGCCAATGTACTTCAAAGAAACTATTTTCTTATGTTTAAAGATTTCAAAAAGAAACCAGGTTTATTGCTTAGTTCATCTGAATTTGAAATATTTATGTGTATGGCTGTACAGATTGAAAATTAATGCTTCCTAGAATAGATGTTGCTCATTGAATAGTAAGGAATTCTAGAGAAATAGATACTAATTTGTATATGGTTAGGACAAAACAAGTTCACACTGCACTCAGCAGGTTCTTTTATTCCAGCCTTAAAACTGCTTTCATATTTAAAATTATTTCTTTTGTAAAGCTTGAAAAAATATGCTTGAATTTTTAGACTATACTCACAAATTTGTTAGTTAGAATAAGGGCATATGATGCTGTTACTTCCCTTGTGTGCACCTGTAGACTATCCTAGAGCAGAGGTCATCAGTCATGTGAAATAGAAGTAAATTGGAGCATAAAAGACTTTCCTACAGTGGGATTCAGATCCCCAGTTGTAATCATAATCATAATAATGCTAAAGAGAGAAAGCAGTTTCTCAGTATGAAGTAGAAGCTGGTCTCACACTTTGTTTATATTGATCACCTGAAAATTGTCCGTGTGAAAAATGCATAAATATTATTGATATTTATTCATTTATATTTTTAAAAATTACAGAAATATCAGGGAATCCTAGAGATGGGGAAGGCCTCAGAAGGCCTTGCCCAAGTGTACCCTAATGCAACATCTCAATCAGCTTCTGCTTGAATGCCTAGCAGCAAAACTCACCTCTTCATAAAACAACACACACTTCTTTTATAAGTCAGTTTAGTTGTTAGAATATTTATTTTTATATGAAGTCAAAATATGCACATTCAGTTACTTCTGTCCATTGATACTAATATCTGGTATATAGCGGACCCTTGATAAATATCTGTTGAATAATAAAACAATTAGTCCTACTGAAGTTATTAAGGTTTTCTCCTTACAGTAGACCATAAATTATAACTATAGTAACAGAATAAATAAATACATAATGGTCCTGCTCAGGAAAAAAGTAAACTTATTTAAGAATTAAATAATCAGACAAGAGACTACATGAAAATGAAATGACATGTTTGAGGTGTCTCTTTAAAGTAACCCAGGGATGGGGCACCTGGGTGGCTCAGTGGGTTAAAGCCTCTGCCTTCAGCTCGGGTCATGGTCTCGGGGTCCTGGGATCGAGCCCCGCATTGGGCTCTCTACTCAGCAGGAAGCCTTCTTCCCCCCTCTCTGCCTGCGTCTCTGCCTACTTGTGATCTCTCTCTCTGTCAAAAAAAAAAAAAGTAAACCAGGGAACCTCAACTCTGTGGTCAACTAATCTTCGACAAAGCAGGAAAGAATATCCAATGGAAAAAAGACCATCTCTTCAAACAAATAGTGTTGGGAAAATTGGACAGCCACATGCAGAAGAATGAAATTGGACCATTTCCTTACACCACACACAAAAACAGATTCAAAATGGATGAAAAACCTCAGTGTGAGACAGGAATCCATCAAAATTCTAGAGCAGAACACAGGCAGCCACTTCTTCGACCTCAGCCACAGCAACTTCTTCCTAGAAACATCGCCAAAGGTAAGGAAAGCAAGGGCAAAAATGAACTATTGGGGGGCACCTGAGTGGCTCAGTGGGTTAAAGCCTCTGCCTTCGGCTCAGGTCGTGATCTCAGGGTCCTGGGATCGAGCCCCGCATCGGGCTCTCTGCTCCACAGGGAGCCTGCTTCCTCCTCTCTCTCTGCCTGCCTCTGCCTGCTTGTGATCTCTGTCTGTCAAATAAATAAATAAAATCTTTAAGAAAAAAAAAAATGAACTATTGGGACTTCATCAAGATCAAAAGCTTTTGCGCAACAAAGGAAACAGTCAATGAAACCAAAAGACAACTGACAGAATGGGAGAAGATATTTGCAACTGACATATCAGATACAGGGCTAGTATCCAAAATCTATAAAGAACTTATCAAACTCAACACCCAAAGAACAAATAATCCAATCAAGAAATGGGCAGAAGACATGAACAGACATTTCTGCAAAGAAGACATCCAGATGGCCAACAGACACTTTTTCATGTGTCTGTTGG
>ML098689.1:24028-40708 GCA_003697995.1 Taxidea taxus jeffersonii | reverse complement strand
ATTCAACACCCAAAGAACAAATAATCCAATCAAGAAATGGGCAGAAGACATGAACAGACATTTCTGCAAAGAAGACATCCAGATGGCCAACAGACACATGAAAAAGTGCTCCACCTCACCCAGCTTCAGGAAATACAAATCAAAACCTCAATGAGACACCACCTCACCCCACACCAGTCAGAATGGCTAAAATTAATAAGTCAGGAAACAACAGATGTTGGCGAGATGCAGAGGAAGGGGAACCCTCCTACACTGTTGGGGGGAATGCAAGCTGGTGCAGCCAAGCTGGAAAACAGTGTGAGGGTGCCTCAGAAAGTTGAAAATAGAGCTACCCTGTGACCCAACAATCGCACTACTGGGTTTTTACCCTAATAATACAAATGTAGTGATCCAAAGGGGCACAAGCACCACAATGTTTATAGCAGCAATGTCCACAGTAGCCAAACTGTGGAAAGAGCCTAGATGTCCATCAACAGGTGAATGAATAAAGAAGAAGTGGTACATATATACAATGGAATATTATGCAGCCATCAAAAAATGAATTCTTGCCATTTGCAATGACGTGGATGGAACTAGAGGGTATTATGCTAAGCAATATAAGTCAATCAGAGAAAGACAATTATCATATGATCTCACTAATATGAGAAATTTGAGAAATAAGACAGAGGATCATAGGGGAAGGGAGGGAAAAATGAAACAAGATGAAACCAGAGAGGGAGACAAATCATAAGGGACTCTTAATCTCAGGAAACAAACTAAGGGTTGCTGAAGGGGAGGGTGGTGGGAGGGATGGGGTGGCTAAGAGATGGATATTAGGGAGGGTATGGGCTATGGTAAGTGCTATGAATTGTGTTAAGACTGATGAATCACAGACCTGTATCCCTGAAACAAATAGTACATTATATGTTAATTTAAAATTTTTTCAAATGAAAAAAATAAATAAAAATAGAGTAACCCAAGGAAATAGGAAGTGGAATGTAGATGTGACAAGACTGGCCATGTTTTGTTGACAGTTGAAACTGTGTGAAGTGTGAGTGGGGTTCTTTCTGTATTTCTAATTTTGTGTAATTTGAAAAGTTCCATGTAGAAAGTTTAAAAACCTGTGCATCTCTTGAGAATCTGTAGCCTGTGACTTCCTAGCCTAAGTTAGGATGGGGATCACTGGGTAGCACTAGTATCTAGTTAACAGTATCCAGGAGAAGGTTTTTTTCCACACATCTGCAAGTTCAGACCCAGACATAGCCAATTTGGTGCAGGAGGTTTTAGTTTTAGGAAACAGGATAATTTTGCACTAAGAATATTAACATAAATATTAAGAACATGCTTTATAGAAATGTCATGGGAAATTAGATACCAATTTGAAGCAATCACATGGGATAAATAACCTTGTTGTTTTGAAGTGGTCTTCCTCTTTTTCCCTTGATTATTAGTTGTTTGCCTTAAGTCAGACAGTTATGAGGATGTAATTCTTCTTTCAAAGCCATCTACAATGTCCAGAGTTGATTTTGCTTTAAAATTATTCCGTTATTCTAGGGGCACCTGGGTGGCTCAGTGGGTTAAGGCCTCTGCCTTCGGCTCGGGTCATGGTCCCAGGGTCCTGGGATCGAGCCCCACTTTAGGCTCTCTGCTCAGCGGGGAGCCTTCTTCCCCCTCTCTCTCCGCCCACCTCTCTGCCTACTTATGATCTCTGTCTGTCAAATAAATAAATAAAATCTTTTTAAAAAAATTATTCCATTATTCTAATGCTCAAACCAGCCTGTGCTTAATGTCACTGTTTTTCAGTTAAGAAAATTGAGGAAGTTGGTGACAGAAAACTATCCTTCTGCCTGTTCCCAGTGGTACCCTGTGACACTGCAGATCCACAGAACACATTCCAAGCACTTCTGTGAAGATGGGGGACCCTGTGTATTACAGAATTGTGGGGTTCCCTAGCTCTCTTGAACCAGAACCGATTCCTAGCTCTATTTTTTCTTATTATTCCTATCAGCTGTACTGGAAGGTTCTGCATTCTAATTCAGTTCTACCAGAACTCAACTCCAGTTTCTAACAAATATATGAACCTGAATTTCCCTAACACTTTTTAAATTGTAACAGTATTTTCTCCATTTACTTCCCAAATAAGATGAGATATTTAGAAATATTTTATTTCCATGCCTGTTTCAAGATTCGGTTGAAATAATGTGGAAGTTTATTTATGGATGATTAATTTTGTTTTATCTTTTCTGCCTTCTATTTTACAAATTCTTTCTTAACCAATCAAAACCAAATTATCAATGATTATTTAAACTTAACAGGTTTCGGGTGCCTGAGTGGCTTAGTCATTTAAGCATCTGCCTTTGGCTCAGGTCATGATCTCAGCATCCTGGGATGGAGCCGTGCCTAGCATTGGGCTCCGTGCTCAGCAGGAAGTCTGCTTCTCCCTCTCCCTCTACCCCTTCCCTTCACTCCTACTCTCCTGCATGCACACGCTCTCTCTCTCAAATAAATGAATAAAATCTTAAAAAAAAATAAACTTAAGTTTTGCCAGCTTTATTGTCATCAGTTTACCTATATGCCACCTCTTTCCTTTTCTTTTTTCTGATTCCTATCTCTTTTGGTAGAATATTTCCTCACGTGATTTTCAGAGGGTTTACATAGGTTAATATATTTTCTAAGTACTAGTATGTCTTAAAATGTTTTTAAGCATAATACTGCTCTTCCATATCAACATTAATTTTGTTTGTATAGAGTTTTATAAATATTGCTCTGTTTACTTCTTGCAAACAGTATGGTAATCTTTCAAATTCTTCTCCTTCATGTTCTCTTGTTTAGGTAGAGATCGTTTGTATGATTGCTCACTTTGGTTTTCTTTCTCTTAAGCTATTGTTTTTCTTCATGCATCTGAGAATTTTTCTATGCTTATAGTTCTAAAAAGAATTAGTGTTGGTAGGTAATATGGGTGTGAAAAGCACATGCGTCACATCCAATTCTACCTAGCAGACAATTGCCACAACTCCCTTTCTCCCCTCCCCATGCAGGAACTCCTTGGGGCTCGAAAGCTGGGAGCTAACCGGAGTAAAAAATTATTTAACAGGATGGTGGCTTCAGAGTTCTCAGAGAACAGCACACAAGTGATGCCTGGGTGGTGAACTGCACCCTCTTCTATGAGAATTACTAGCAAGGGATATTACCAGAGTCTCTAACTTACTTCTCTGGCCTCAGCCTGGGGGGATCATCAAACACGAACAGAGTTGTGCTTTCCAATGAGAAGATTAGGAGATTTACAGGGAGGCACAGTTTATTAAACAATCCCACTGCTTTGCTGAATCTTTTCGTGTTATTTCACCATGTGGATTCAGAGGGTTGGTTTTTTGGCAATACTCTAAAATTATTTAGAACACTATATAGGAGTACTAGCAAATCCCCCAATTTACTTAGCTAGCATGGAACCTCCAAGTGACAAATATATCTGTTCCCTGTGTGATCCTTGGCTCAGTTTCAGGACTCCATCTCCTCCCTGCTCCCCTGGGAGCTCCCCATCATGCTTGCCCTTGTTCTTAACCATCACCCTGAGATTCAAGGTTTCTCACTGGTGTGCTAGGGAGTCCATCCACTATTGACCCACTGACTCTGTGACATGGTTAGCATTAATTGGCTATTTTCTCAATATTATTTACTTACTTAATACCCTTAAGAAATTCCTCAAAATAGCTGCCATTGATCACACGCTTTTATTTCCAGACTTTTTTAATCATTGTTGTGATATTTAGGGATTAAGGAAGATAAATATATGTATTCCATTTTAAATTTACTAAAAGTTTTCAAACATGTTTACCTAGAATCAAATATGTTTTTAAGCTAAGACCTCCTAATTTAGAATAAATTTTAACAACTTTCTATGTGTGTAAAACATACGCCTGCCACATTTAATATTGATTTGCACAACTAGTGAACAGGATCAAAATTAGTTGAAAGATTATTCACTTTTTACTTTATAAGTTTCTGTATCTAAGTTCTTTTTAATGAGCATATGATTTTTTAACTAAAATAATGAAAGATAGGTAATCAGCAGACAAAAAGGTTTCCACAAGGTATCTAAATTAATGTCTGAATGACATAAATATCTGGGACAGTCGCTTTTATTTCCCATATGGTATTTGATTATGACATTTGCCTTATACTCACATGTCTTAAACAAAAACAAAAAAAATTTTTTTCAGTCACATATAATCCAAGCAAGGATTTTTCATTTTACTTTTTCTTCTTCCAAGATTTTATTTAAATTCAAATTAGTTACCATATAATGTTCTATTCGTTTCAGGAGTAGAATTTAGTGATTTCATCATTTACGTACAACACCCATGGCTCATCACAATTGTACTCCTTAATGCCCATCACCCAGTTTAACCCATCGCTCACCCAAGTCCCTCCATTGACCCTCAGTTTCTTTTCTACAGTTGAGTCTCTTATGATTTCCTCCCTCTCTATTTCTTGTTTTATTTTTTCTTCCCTTCCCTATGTTCACCTGCTTTTTTAAATTCCACATATGAGTAAAATCATATGGTATTTGTCTTTCTGATTTAGTTTGCTTAGCCTAATATAATCTAGTTCCATCCACATCCTTGCAAATGGAAAGATTTCATTCTTTTTGATGACTGAGTAATATCCCATTGTATACATGTACCACATCTTCTTTATCCATTCATCAGTCAATGCACATTTGGGCTCTTTCCATAATTTGGCTATTGTTGGTAGTGCAATTGGGGTGCATTCACCCCTTCAAATAACTATGTTTGTATCCTTTGGATAAGTTGCACCTAGTAGTGCAACTGCTGGGTCATAGAGTAGCTCTATTTTGAACTTTTTTGAGGAACTTCCATACTGTGTTTCACAGTGGCTGCACCAGTTTGCATTCCTACCAACAGTGTAAGATGGTTCCCCTTTCTCCACATTCTCGCCAACATCTTTTGCTTCCTGAATTGTTAATTTTAGCCATTCTGACAGGTATGAGATGGTATCTCATTGTGGTTTTCATTTGTGTTTCCCTGATAATGAGTGATGTTGAGCACTTTTTCATGTAACTATTACCCATGTGTATGTCTTCTTTCAAGAAATGTCTGTTCATGTCTTCTGCTCATTTCTTAACTGATTATTATTTTTTGGATGTTGAGTTTAATAAATTCTTTATAGATTTTGGATACTAGCCCTTTATCTGGTATGTCATATGCATTTATCTACTCCCATTTCATACATTGCCTTTCAGTTTGTTGATTCTATCCTTTGTTGTGCGGAAGCTTTTTATCTTGATGAAAGTCCCAGCAGTTCACTGTTGTTTTTGTTTCCCTTTACCCCCTGAGACATGCCTAGTAAGAAGTTGCTGTGACGGAGGTCAGAGAGTTTGCTGCCTGTGTTCTCCTCTAACATTTTAATGGATTGCTGTCTCACATTTAGGTCTTTCATCCATTTTGAATTTTTTTTTTTTAAACTTTACCCTGATAGCTTTTGCTAGCACCTGACAGCCTCATATCTTCTGTGTTTCCTGTCTCTCCCACTATCTTTTTTTTTTAAGATTTTATTTATTTATTTGACAGAGATCACAAGTAGGCAGAGAGAGAGAGGGGGAAGCAGGCTCCCTGCCGAGCAGAGAGCCTGATGTGGGGCTCGATCCCAGGACCCCGGGATCATGACCTGAGCCGAAGGCAGAAGCCTTAACCCACTGAGCCACCCAGGCGCCCCTTGAATTTATTTTTGTGTATGGTGTAAGAAAATTGTCCAGTTTAATTCTTTTGCATAATACTGTCCAATTTTCCCAACATTCATTGTTGAAGAAACAGTCTTTTCCATTGGGTATTCTTTCCTGTTTTGTCAAAGAGTAGTTGACCAGGGAGTTGGAGGTCCATTTCTGGGGTCTCTATTCATTTCCACTGATCTATGTGTCTGTTTTTATCCCAGTACCATACAGTCTTGGTGATTACAGCTTTGTAATTCAGCTTGAAACCCGAAATTGTGATAACTCCAGGTCCGATTTTCTTTTCCAATAGTGCTTTGGCTATTCAGGGTCTTTTCTATTCCATATACATTTTAGATTTGTTTGTTCTATCTCTGTAAAAAATGCTGCTGTTATTTTGATGGGGTTTGCATTGAATGTATAGATTGCTTTGGGTAACTTAGACATTTTAACAATATTTGCTCTTCCAGTCCATGAGCATGGAATGTTTCTCCATTTCTTTGGGTCTTCTTCATTTCTTTCATAAGTGTTCTGTAGTTTTCAGATCTTCTACCCATTTGGTTAGGTTTATTCCTAGGTATCTTACAGTTTATAGTGCAATTGTAAATGGGATCGATTCCTTGATTTCTCTTTCTGCTGCTTTATTATTGGTGCATAGAAATGCAACAGACTTATGTATGTTGATTTTATACTCTAAGACTTTGCTGAATTCATATATCAGTTCTAGAAATTATTTGGTGGAGACTTCAGGTTTTTTATATTGAGTATCATGTCACCTGCAAAGAATGAAAGTTTGACTTCTTCCTTGCCAGTTTTAAGGCCTTTTACTTCTTTATGTTGTGTGATTGCTGAGGCTAGGACTTCCAGCACTATATTGAACAATAGTGTTGAGAGTAGACATAGCTGTTATGTTCCTGATCTTAGGGGCAAAGCTCTCAGTTTTTCCCCATTGAGGATGTTATTACCTGTGGGTCTTTCATACATGGCCTTTATGATGTTTTCTTATGTTGCCTCTATCTGTATACTGTAGAGGGTTTTTATCAAGAAAGGATACTGTATTTTGTCAAGTGCTTTTTCTGTATCTATTGAGATGATCATATGATTCTTTTTTTTTTTAAAGATTTTATTTATTTATTTGACAGACAGAGATCACAAGTAGGCAGAGAGGCAGGCAGAGAGAGAGAGGAGGAAGCAGGCTCCTTGCTGAGCAGAGAGCCTGATGCGGGGCTCGATCCCAGGACCCTGAGATCATGACCTGAGCCGAAGGCAGAGGCTTTAACCCACTGAGCCACCCAGGCGCCCCTGATCATATGATTCTTATCCTTTCTCTTATTAATACGGTGTATCACATGATTGATTTATGGATATTGAACCACCCCTGCAGCGCAGGAATAAATCTCACTTGGTGGTAGTGGATAGCCTTTTAATATAGCATTGGACTGATTAGCTTGTATCTTTGTTGAGAATTTTTGCATCCATGTTCATCAGGGATATTGTTCTATAATTCTTTTTGGTGAGGTCTTTCATTTGGGGATCAAGGTAATGCTGGCCTCATAGAATGAGTTTGGCAGTTTTCCTTCCATTTCTATTTTTTTTTAACCATTTCAGAATAATAGGTATTAATTCTTCTTTAAATGTTTGGTAGAATTCTCCTGAGAAGCCATCTTGCCCTGGACTCCTCTACTGGGAGATTTTTGATTACTGATTCAATTTCTTTGCTGGTTATGGGTCTGTTCAGGTTTTCTATTTCTTCCTGTTTCTGTTTTGGTAGTTTTTATGTTTCTAGGAATTTATTATCCATTTCCTCCAGATTGCCCAATTTTTGGCATATAATTGCACATAATATTCTCTTATAATTGTATTTCTGTGGTGGTGTTTGTGATCTCACCTGTTGTATTAGAGTTTTATTAATGACTGATAAATCAGGCTAGAGGTTTATCATTCTTTTTAATTTTCTCAGTATACCAGCTCCTAGTTTCATCGATCTCTTCTCCTGGGTTTTGTTTTGTTTTTTTCCTATGCCATCAATTTCTGCTCTAATCTTTATTATTTTCCTTCTTATACTGGTTTTAGGCTTTCTTGGCTGTTCTTTTTCCAGCTCCTTTATGTATAAGGTTAGGTTGTATATTTGAGACTTGTCTTGTTTCTTGAGAAAGACCTGTATTGCAATATACTTGCCTCTTGGGACAACCTTTGCAGCATCCCAAAGGTTTTTTGGACTTTATGTGTTTTCACTTTCATTTGCTTCCATGTATTTTTTCACTTCTTAATTTTCTGGTTGACACATTCAATCAAATAAAGTCCCCTACTGTTATTGTTTTGTTTTCAATGAGTTCCTTTAAGTTTGTTATTAATTGATTTGTATATTTGGCTGCTCCCAAATAGGGAGCATAAATATTTACAATTCTTAGATCTTCTTGTTGGATACACCTCTTTATTATGATATAGTGCCTTTCTTCATCTCTTACTACAGTCTTTGTTTAAAATCTAGTTTGTCTGATATAAGGATATCTACTCCAGATTTCTTTTGATATCCATTAGCATGGTTCTCCACCTTTCACTTTCAATCTGAAGATGTCTTTTGGTCTAAAATGAGTCTCTTGGAAGCAGCATATCAATGGGTCCTGTTGTTGTTGTTTTATCCACTTTGATACTCTATGTATTTTGATTGGACCATTGAGTCCATTTACATTCAGAGTGATTATTGATAGGTATGAATTTTGTGCCATTATATTACCTGTAGAGTCTCTATTCCTGCAAATTGTCTCTTTTTCTTTCTAATCTTTGTTGCCTTTGGTCTCTTTTTCCCATTCAAAGGGTCCACTTTAATATTTCTTGCAGAGCTGCTTTAGTGTTCATGAACTCCTTTAGTTTTTGTTTGTCTTGGAAATACTTTATTTCTCTTTCTATTCTCAGTGGCAGCCTTGACTGCATTTTTTTTTTTCTGTTTAACACATTGAATATAGCATGACACTTTCTGCTGACCTGCCAGATTTCTGTGGGTAATTCTGCTAAACTTATGTATCTACCCTTGTTGGTTAAGGACCTTTTGTCCCTAGCTGCTTTCAGAATTCTCTCTTTTGTTAGTATTTTGCAGGTTTCCCTGTGATGTGTCTTAGTGTAGGCCTGCTTTTATTTATTTAGAGGGGAGTTTTCTGTGCCTCTTGGATTTGAATGCCCATTTTCTTCCCCAAATTAGGGAAGTACTCAGCTATAATTTGTTCAAATAACCCTTCTGCCCCTTTTTCTTGCTCTTCTTCTGATGGGATTCCTATGATACAGATATTACTGCACTTTATGGAATCACTTGAGTTTCCTAAGTCTGTATTCATGATATAATAATTTTCCTTCCCTCCTCTTTTCTGGTTCACTATTTACCATAATTTCATCTTCATGTCACCTATTCTTTCCTCTGTTTCTTCCCTCCTGTTGTGATTGTATCCTGTTGGTTTTGCATCTCACTTACAGCATTTTTTTATTTCAGCCTGACTAGTTTCTAGGTCTCTTATCTCTGAAGCAAGAGTTTCTCTGGTGTCCTGTGCTGTTTTCACAGCCACTAGTAATCTTATGACTGTTGTTCTAAATTCTTACTCAAATATATTGCTTATATCTGTTTTGAGCAAGTCTGTGTCTCTGATTTCTTCTTGATCTTTTTTTGGGGGGAAATTCTTCTATCTTGTCATTCTGGCTAAGTTTCCGTCTTTTGAGTATTATGAAAGCTTGTTATGTTTCCTGCTTCTGACTGTAATGCTAAAAAAGCTTGTTATGTTTCCTGCTGCTGAGCGTAATGCTAAAAGAGTTTGTACACTGTCCAAGGCCTGGCCCTTCAAGAAGTGTTTCTGCTGCTATGCTCTGTGCACTCTGTTGTTCTGTTTTGACTGTTCTTTCCCACTGGTCAGTCTTCAGGATTCCTCCTTGCTTGCAGTGTGCAGTGTTTGGGCATTTAACCAGGTGTGCTTTGATTTGTTTGTTAAGATAAGCCTGATTACAAAACAAACAAACCTGACCCAAGAAAAAGAGAAAAGGAATAGGAACGAAAAAGGCAAACAGAGTATACGCTTGATTCCAAAGAAAAGAGAAAGAGATAAAACAAAAAGAATCCTGATCTAAAATATTAGAAACTATAATCATGATTCTAAAGAAAAAAGAAAGGAAAAAAAGGCAGGGGAGGTGGGGATGGCAGAGCCTGATCCTGTTTCCACCAAAACTAAAGCCAACTCTTAGGAGTACTCTGTGTTCAGTGGACTTGGTACATGTACGGGGCCTGTGTTGGTCCTCTGGGGAAGAGGCCCACTACACTGGCTCACAGTTGGACTTGCCCTAATATGATGCTCCTGCAGGGCACAGGGGGCTGGGTTTGGTGTCAGTGGCTCCAGCTCCTGGGGCAAATAATACATTATATGTTAATAAAAATAATTAATAAAAAAAATTTTTTAAATACATGAGCTATAACATATAATGTGTTTTAACATGAAATCTTAAGGGGTGCCTGGGTGGCTCAGTTGGTTAAGTATCTGTCTTCAGCTCAGGTCATGATCCCAGGGTGCTGGGATCAAGGCCCTCATGGAGCTCCTTGCTCCATGAGGGCCTGCTTCTCCCACTCCTAATCCCCCTGTTTGTGTACTCTTTTTCTCTCTCTCTTTCTCTCACTCTGTTAAATAAAATCTTTTTTTTTTAAATGGAATCTTAAGATCCCAAGTATTGTCAGGGCACCTGGCTAGCTTAGCTTAGCCCATAGAGCATGCAACTCTCGTTCTCAGGGGTGTGAGTTCAAGCGCCACCTTGGGTACAGAGATTACTTAAAAATAAAAATAAAAATCTCGGGGCACCTGGGTGGCTCAGTTGGTTAATCAACTGCCTTCAGCCCAAGTCATGATCCCGGGGTCCTGGGATCGAGCCCCACGTCAGGCTCCCCCTACTCTTGGGGAGCCTGCTTCTTCTTCATCCTCTGCCTGCCACTCCCCCTGCTTGTCCTCTCTCCCTGACAAATAAATAAAATCTTTGTTTTTAAATAAATAAAATTTAAAAATAAAAATAAAAATCTTAAAGAAAAAATCCTATATATTGTCATTTTAAAGAAAACTTAGGAATTATACATTCCATTAGTCATTCATTTTAAACTAATTTAGTCTACTAATAACCAGTACTTCAAATAGCTCATTAAGTATTTTATTTACAGATTTTCATTTAATTCTGTGAATGGACTATCTTCTAAATTCCAATAATCTTTTTTATAACAACTATAGTTTTTAAAGTTTAAGGGTCTTAGGAATTACTCTTTAAAACAGTCTATTTAAAAGGGTATTATAAAAAATTTAAAAAATGTATTATAAAATGTTATAATAAATCTGTATAGGATTTTGTAATATGTCACAAATACATACTCATAATTTATAAAAGTTTATGGAATGGATAAAATTCTTAACTTCCTAAAAATTAGACTGTGGTTCCGCCAAGATCAGCTGGTTAGTAGGAAACCATTCATTGACACTTGAAATGAGAAAAAGAGATACTTTAAGAAGCTCACCATGGTGAAAAACACAAATAGTGGAATGCTGGAATTATATACTAGTATCTACCCTGTGAAATTCCATTTTCCATTTGGGCTCTTTATTTTAGCCCACCTTCCCAGTTGTTGTTGCAGTTGCTTAAGAAAAATGTTTTACTTAAAACCATATAGTTTTAGGGGCACCTGGGTGACTCAGTGGGCTAAAGCCTCTGCCTTCGGCTCAGGTCATGATTTCAGGGTCCTGGGATTGAGCCCCGCATTGGTCTCTCTGCTCAGTGGGAAACCTGCTTCCCTTCCTCGCTCTCTGCCTGCCTCTGCCTACTTGTGATCTCTGTCAAATAAAATAAATAAAAATATTTTAAAAAATAAAACAATCCATATAGTTTTATATAAAAAACATATATATAGATATATGTAGCTGTCACTTCTAGGATGTGAGCTTTCTGCCTTGGAGCCTTTAGGAGTGGGTTTTTGGTTTGTTTGTTGTTTTTGTTTTTTTGTTTGTTTTCCTGACTAAAGCACAAAGGATGGAATTTTTATTCTTTCACTGGAGAAATTACCTTCTTCCACTGAATTAATAGACTACTGGTACTTTTTACTTGTTCTTAAACTTGGCATTATGGAGTCTTAAAATTGTAATTTCAGGATGACATTTGTAAAATCACCATCAGAGTCTACCCTTTTACTTTTTTGATTATGCAAGAGAATTTTAAAGCATTATTCCTATTTTTTAACGGTAAAGTTTTGGTTTAACATTTTTTTTTTAATTACAAAATAAGGTAGCCAATTATAAAACATTTGGAAAATCTTTAAAAGCTTTGCCCTTTGCCACTTATTAGATAATCTATAGTTAACAGGAGTACTGAGCATTCTCTGCTAGTTTCTGGTGGTTCCCAGTTTCAGGCACACCAGAAGAACCTGTGGCAGTGAAAACTGATACCTATAAATACTAGAATCCAGAATTGTAGAATCCACAATTCATTTAAAAACAAACAAACAGGGGCACCTGGGTGGCTCAGTGGGTTAAAGCCTCTGCCTTTGGCCCACGTCATAATCCCAGGGTCCTGGGATCCAGCCCCCCCATCAGGCTCTCTGCTCAGCAGGGAGCCTGCTTCCGCCTCTCTCTCTTTCTGCCTGCCTCTCTGCCTACTTGTGACCTCTCCCTTTCAAATAAATAAAATCTTTAAAAACAAACAAATAGCAATTGCCAATATATGCTTTTTATCACATGCCAGGCCCTCTGCCAAGTGTTTTACATGGATTGTCTCACTTAATAGTACCTATATGTGATCACTTTTAGTGAAACACATTAGAATCTATAACTTTTTATAAAATAGTAGGATCTTGCATATCAGGGAAAGAGAAAGCAGAAAATTATCTTACAAAATAAGTTATACTCCTGGTTCTGCTATGCATTTCTGACATATGTGAGCAAACATAAACAAAGCACTCTAAAACCAAACCACTTCCATCTGTGCTGGGACAGAATGTTAAGCACCTGAAACTATCTACTAGCAAGATAGAAACCAGTTTGGAATCTTAGGATATGGGAGTTTTTATAAACCTTGAAAATTATTTTATCCAACCATAGTATTACAAAGATTTTTCTAAAACTGTAAAACAGAGAAGTAAAGTGATTTGCCCATGCCCACACTTTGCACTGGCTTACATACTTGATGAAATTTTCCTATACTATATGAATAGGATGCCTGAAAGGAGCAGACCTTATGGATTTTAGCCAGTGTTGATATTAAATAATCATTTGGGGATTTATTCTTTTTTCTTTTAAGATTTTATTTATTTATTTATTTGTCAGAGAGAGAGAGAGAGCACAGGCAGACAGAGCAGCAGGCAGAGGCAAAGGGAGAAGCAGGCTCCCCGCCGAGCAAGGAGCCTGATGTGGGACCTGATCCTAGGACACTGGGATCATGACCTGAACAGAAGGGAGCCACCCAACCAACTGAGCCACCCAGGGTCCCTTGGGATTTATTCCTGACGAACATTCATGACCTGTAAACTTGTTATAATTTGATGAACAGAAACTAACCAAAAAAACCCTTATTAATAAGATGAACTACAAATACAAATATTAAATGTATGCTCGATTTTGTTTCTCAGCATTTAATTTAGTTCTTCCTTTCTTTTTGAAGTTGTATGTAATTTTAGTAAGTTATGATTTAAACTGTACTAATGAGCCTGTCACATTAATATACAGAATAATATAGTAGGGAAATAAAAATAAAAATTTTCCTGATATAGCCTGTACATTTGAAGAAACCTAATGTTTTTCAGACTTTTTTTTAATTTTATTAACTCAAGAGAGGAAGAAGGTAGAAGTGTGTATGTGAGTAGGTGTTTCCCTTTTTTGCGATTGGAAACTTAAAGGAAAAATAGAGGGATTTGTGATAAAGCCAAAGCCAAAAGTAAATTCCATTCTTCTATAGTATTCTTTGAGAAAACAATACAACTATTGAAAGTAGCTAAAGACATTTTTTTCTGCCTCATGTCAAATATACAGAGCTAGTAGAGCCCAGAAACCATACAGTCTAAGTCTGCCCTACCTGCTGCAGTTACTAAGTAGATGTCACTGGAAAAAAGTCGGGTTGTTCTATAGATGAAATAATAATTTCAGGCTAAGAACAGATTAACCTTCATAATAGTATTTAGGAGTTCTGAATTCCTAATTAAACAGTATTATCAACCAGAATATTAAACAGGCTCAAGGATTATTATGATTCCTTCTTGCAACTATGCTTACAGAAAACAAGGAGATGCGTATTCTGTTTGTATTGTGTGGATATCTCCTTTTATAAGACATATGTATGTATAATATGTATAAACTGTGTATGATATGTATATAGGTATGACATATTTAAATCTTTTCTTGATCCTATTGCTATAATATGGAAATTCAAATTTGACAGAAGAAATTTTGTAAAAAACAAAAATAGATACAAAAAACAAATTTTTAGCTTGCTATGTACAAAATGAAACAGACTATTATATAATTTTGAGTAAATACTCTCAAACTATGCTAAACAAGACACAGACAATTTATCTTGTAAAGAAAAGAAAATAATGCACTGCTTCATCAATTTTTCCATCTCCCATAAAAGTAGGATAATATGTTGTTTTTTTTTAAATGAGTTAGTGTCTAGTGGCCACGTGTGCTTTCATAAGAGCTCCATTTGTTTTGTGACCTTGAATGATGTCCTGGCCCAAGCTTCAGTGTCCTTTTCTGTAAAAAAAAAAAAGAAGAAGACTGTGGGAGTCAACTACACGTATCCCCCAATCTTTCTGTGAGAATTAAGGAAGAGCATATATGAAAGCAAATTCCTGTTCAGAGTTTGGCACTTACCAGGTCAATGAATGTTTACTAAAAAGACACCTAATAAAGCTTTCTGAAGGATAATTTCAGTATATACACCAAAAGCTTTAAGATTACATCCAGAAACAATTCTAATTCTGTAGTTATCCCAAGAAAATTATCAGGGGTGTGCCAAAGATTTGTGTGTAATATACTTTATCTGTAAGGATGATCTTCCCAGTGGTGTTTTTAAAAGAAGACAAAGTTAGATTACAGAGTGGAGGAGAACTTAAATGTCCTAATAAGAATGGGTGTATATTTTATATATCTATTTATTATCTCACACGTGCACACGCGGAAGAGAAGAAGAAAGGTGGAGGGGCAGAGGGAGAAACACTTCCCACCAAGCAGGGAGCTCAGTCCCTGGATCCTGGGATCATGACCTGAGCCAAAGGCAGATGCTTAACTGACTGAGCCACCAACGCACCCGAAGAATGGGTGTGTATTTTTATCCATATAATATCCATACATACAGTAGGATACCATGTAGTTATATGATAGAAGCATATTTAATAATGTAGGAAAAGATTGGATTATGTCAACCAAAAAAATTACAAAATTATGAGTAGCATGTCTTCATATATGTAAATTTTTTAAGTATGTGTATTAGTCTACTCAGGCTGCCATAACAAAGTTCCATATATGGGCTGGGCAGCTTAAACAAGAGAAATTTAGTTCTCATAGTCTGGAGACTGGGAATGGGATCCAAGATTGAGGTGCCAGCAAAGTAGGTTTCATTCTGAGGCTTCTTCTCTTGCTTTATAGGTGGCCTCCATCTCTTTGGGTACTCACATGACCTCCACTTTGTGTGTGCAGTGAGAGAGAGAGAGAGAGAGAGCAAGAGAGCAACTCTCTCATGTCTCATCTTAATAGGTCACTAATCCCATCAGATTAATGCTCCACCCTTAAAAACTCATTTAACCTAATTTTTCCTTAGAGGCCCCATCTCCAAATATGGCAGCACAAAGGTTAGAACTTCAATCTGTGAACTTTGGGGGGACACATTCAGTCTATGACAGTGTTATAACTTACAACAAATTGGTAAGAATATCTGGATGGTTGAATCACAAGTGATTTTTACTTTCTACATTTTTGAATTTTTTCTCTAATATCCTCAAAATATTCAGAGAAGTAGACACAGTAGATGATTATAGCTGTTGCTTTGGGCTGTGGGAATAGGAGGACTAGGGCCTAATAGCTAAAGGGTACAGGGTTTCTTTTTAGAAGTGATGAAAAGTGGGGGCACCTGGGTGGCTCAGTGGGTTAAGCCTCTGCCTTCAGCTCAGGTCATGATCTCAGGGTCCTGGGAATCAAGCCCTACATCGGGCTCTCTGCTTAGCAAGGAGCCTGCTTCCTCCTCTCTCTCTCTGCCTGCCTCTCTGCCTACTTGTGATCTCTCTCTGTCAAATAAATAAATAAGATCTTAAAAAAAAAAAGAAGTGATGAAAAGTGATTATGGTGATGGTTACACAACTCTGGAAGTACACTAAAAACCACTGAATAAGACACTGTAAATGGGTGAATGCTATCTCAAAATGTGAATTATATCTGAAAGCTGTTACAAAATGTGCACATGCGTGTGTGTGTGTGTGTGTGAGAGAGAGAGAGAGAGAAGGTGGTTTGGGAAACCACCATTTACATAACAAGCATTTATTGCTAACGGGAATCTGTCTACTTGAAAGAGGAAGATGTTTGCATGTAATAAAGAAGAGTGAAAAGTGCTTTGTACTTGAATTATATGTGCTATAAAATTATTAAGATCATAGAAGGCTTCTGTGAAAATAGTAAGTGAGAACCTAGTTCCAGAAAGATGAAAAGACCAAAATGGCTAGTGGCACAACATTACAGGTGAAGGCCATGATCACAGAATAGAGAATGAGCAGATAGTAAGAAGGAGAAATTAATTCCGCTTCAGGGAAAATATTGATGGTATCCACTGATGAATGGGCATCTGTGGCAAAGGGATGATTGTCAGCAATCCAATAATTGCAGAAACTTACTGTATTGGTCAGCGTTCTCCGGAGAAACAGAACCAGTTTTATATATGTATCACACACACACACACACACACACACACACACACACACACACACACAC
>ML098689.1:0-24018 GCA_003697995.1 Taxidea taxus jeffersonii | reverse complement strand
CACACACACACACACACACACACACACACACACACACACACACACACACACGTACATACAGAGGTAGGGGGGAGGGAGGGAAGGAGAGAGTTTGTCAGGCAGGAAAACCTGATGTTTTAGTGTATAGGCCATCTGGCCAGCAAATTCTCAACTTGGGAAAGGGTCAGACTTTTATTCTATTCAGGCCTTCAGCTGATTGGATGGCACCCATCCACATTATGAAGAACAATCTCTTTTACTCATTTTACCAATTAAATATTAATCTCATCCAAAACTGCTCACACAGAAATACTTAGAATAATTTTTGGCCAGTTATCTGGGCACCCCATGGTCTAGTCAAGTTGGCACATAAAACGATCACACTTACTCCTTACATTTTTCATCAGATTGACCGTTTGTTCACATAACTGTGTGAATGAAGAAAATAAATTTTACAGCAGTGTTCAGAGGGAAGAAAATGGATGTACATAATGAAAAGGTCAGATCCAGGGTGACCATCTTGGCGTGTAGGTGTAAGGTGATAAGAACAGTTACAGTGATGGGTGTACAGAGGAAGAGAGCTTGGTGAAATTTTACACAGGTGAAATTCACAGCTTGGTGAAATTTTACATAGATATACCCCCTTCTAGCCACACCTAGATCAAGATGAAATATTTGCAGTACCCCAGAAGGTCCCCCAACCCAGTCAATACTCCCTGCAAAAGTATATCCATTGTTATGATCTCGGTCACCCCATATTCATTTTCCCAATTTTGAATGTCATATAAAGGCAAGTATACAATACAGTATTACACCCTATGCCTCTGTGTTCTTTATCTCAGCATTATGTCTGTGAGATTCATCCAACACATATATTTGTAAATAGAATCTTACTAAACATTTTTGCCTGCATCTTGTTTTTCTTTTTTTTAATCTCACCAAGAGAGCATAAACACTCTTTCAAATCATTACTTACAGGTCTCTTTCATTCTTTTTGGGGGTGTTAGGGGACTGAAGAAGGAACTTATTTTATTTAGGTCCAGAGGTAGAATTTAGTGATTCATCAGTTGCGTATAACACTCAGTGCTCATTACATCAAGTGCCCTCCGTAATGCCCATCACTCAGTTACCCCATCCCACCACCCCTCCAGCAGTTTGTTTCCTAGAGTTAAGTTTCTGCTTGTCTCCCTCTCTGATTTTGTCTTTTTTTATTTTTCCTTCCCTTCCCCTATGTTCATGTTTTGTTTCTTAAATTCCACATATGACGTGGGGGGGCTTAGGGGGTAGGAAAAGAATAAATGAAACAAGATGGGCTCAGGAGGGAGACAAACCATAAGAGACTCTTAATGTCACAAATCAAACTGAAGGTTGCCGGGGGAGGGGTGTAGGGAGAAGGTGGTGGGTTATAGACATTGGGGAGAGTATGTGCTATGGTGAGTGCTGTAAAGTGTATAAACCTGGCGATTCACAGACCTATACCCCTGGGGCTAATAATACATTATATGTCTATAAGAAATTAATTTAAAAAAATTTTAATTCCACATATGAGTGAAATCATATGGTATTTGTCTTTCTCTGACTAAATTATTTCCCATAGCATAATAACCTCTAGTTCCACCCATGTCATTGCAAATGGCAAGATCACTTTTTTGTTATCCAAAGGATACAGACATAGTGATTTTTGTAATTTAATTTTTTAATTTTTTTATAAACATATAATATATTATTAGCCCCAGAGGTACAGGTCTGTGAATCGCCAGGTTTACACACTTCACAGAACTCACCATAACACATAACCTCCCCAATGTCCATAACCCCACCACTCTCTCCCTACCCTCCTCCCCCCGGCCCCCTTCAGTTTGTCTTGTGACATTAAGAGTCTCTTATGGTTCAGACATAGTGATTTGAAGGAGCACATGCACACTGATCTTCATAGCAGCAATGTCCACAATAGTCAGAATATAGAAAGAGCCCAGATGTCCTTCATTCTTTCAATAGCTCCATGTCATTCCATAATACTGTACCACAGTTTACCCAGTATTTTCTCTAGAAGATATGTAGATACGTAGCTGGTTTCCAATATTTCATGGACATGAAATTAAGTGAGTAGAGGGGCTGGGTTTTTAATATTAATAAATAATACCAAATTACCATTCCCAAGAGCTATAGGTATTTACATTCCCGCCAGCATGACACTGTCCAGTTTAGTACCTATTGATCTGAGAGCTCTAAATTTTTATTTCATTAATAAATTTGGTTTTTAAGTAATACATGCAAATGATGAAAAAAATACAAGAGTAAGTAGTGAAAAGCCATTCTCCCTTTCCCCATCTCCTTGGTCTAATTCCTTTTCCCAAGACAACTTCTTTGTGTCTCTCCAAAATACTTTATGTATATACAAACATACATGTATATATACTTTTATTTTACATAAATGGCTGTTCTAGGCTCTGCTTTCTTCACTTAACAACATATCTTGGAGGGTATACCACAGCAGTATAATCTAGAGCTGCCTCATTATTTTAACTACTGAAAAGTAGTACCACATAGTATGGATACAACATAATGAGTTCTTTTAAATAGATATCAAGGCTATTTCAATCCATCGTTATTGTCATTATAAATAATGCCACAGAGAATATTCTGTTGGGTAAATTTCTAAAAATAGAATTAGTAAAAAATAACATGTGAATGTTTTAAATAAAAAATTACTGAAGTATACATATAGAAAAGCTACCTAAGTACACAGGCCCATGAATTTCAGAAAATACAATGTACCTGTGTAATTATAGCCAGATCAAGAAACACATATAACCAACAACCAGAAGCTTCCTCATGCTCCCCTGTTAGTTACTAACCCACTTCGCCTAAAAGTAACCAGTTTTCATTTCCAACACCACAGATTAATTCTGCCTAGTTTTAAACTTTATAGTATATTTTTTATTTTAACAGATGTCCCTTCATAGAAATTGTATCAATTTATACTTTCATCTATAGTATATAAAAATGTATATTTCCTAGCACCTTCACCAACCAATGGGCTGTTAAACTTTTTGATTTTTCCAGTCATGTAAATGAAAGGTATTTTCTCTTTTATTTTGCATTTTTCTTATACCACGTAAAGTTCAGCATCTTTTCATATGTCTAAGTCATTTGTATTTTTATTTCTACAAACAGTCCTTATCTTTTTTCAGTCTTATTTATAAATGTACTGTAATATATATTAAGGAAGTTAATCCTTTGTTATATGTGTTGCAAATATTCTTCCTAGTTTGTCATTTATCTTTGATTTTATTGTTTTTTCCTACAGACATTTTTCTTGGCCTTTTATTTCTTGCCTGTTAGGTATAAAATTGATTTTTTTTTCCCTGACGGGTGAGGTTGAGTGTTTTTGTTTATGGTTTTAATTATTCGCATTTTCTTTTCTGGGATATTGCTTTTTGATATCCTTCATTTTCTACTGGATTTTCATCTTTGAATGCATACCTAAAAAGCTCTCTGTGTGTGAGCAATAGTATGGTTTTGTAATGTATGTTTTTAAAAGGAAGTTTACTCCCCTGTCATTAGTTTTTAAATATTTATGTCTTTTTTGTAGTGTAACAGCTTTGAGATGTAATTCATATACCATACTATTCACCCACTTCATTGTCTTTGAGTATATTCACAGAATTTTGCAACCATCACCACAATCCATTTTAGAAATGCTTATTACCACAGAAGAAACCCCATGCCTTTTAGTAATCACCTTCAATCCCCTATTGTTGCTCCAACCCACCCCAGCCCTAGGCCCACTACTCTCTTTGTCCATAGATTTGCCTATCCCAGACATTTCATAAAAATGGAATCCTATAAAGTATGGTCTTTTGTGACTGACTTCTTTCACATACCATAATGTTTTCAAGATCATCCATGTAACATTATCAATACTTTATTCCTTTTAATTACCAAATAATATTCCATTATATGAATATACCACATCTTTTTTATCCATTTATCAGTTGATGAATTTTGGCTATTACAAATAATACTGTTGTGAACATTAATGTACAAGCTTTCATGTGGACACATATTTTAATTTTTCTATTTTAATATCTCTTGAGATATACCTAGGAATGAAATTGCTGGGTTAAATGGGGACTCTAGTTTATCCTTTAAGGAATTGCCAGATTGTTTCCCAAAGCAGCTGGACCATTTTACATCCCCACCAGAATTGTGTGAGGGATCCCATTTCTCTACCTCCTCACTAACATTGGTTATTATCTGACATTTTTATTATACCCATCCTAATAGATGTGAAATGGTAGCTTATTTCAATTTGGTTTTTCTTTTACCAACTTGACCATTTTTTTATTGTGGTTAAAAAAAAGCACCTAACATAAAATTTACCATCTTAATCATTTTTAAATGTGCAGTCAGTAATGTTAAATATATTCACATTGTTGTGAAACAGATCTCCAGAACTTTTTCATCTTGCAAATCTGAAACAGTATACCCATTTAACAACCATCCCTCTTTTCCTCACCCTTAACCTGTGGGAACCACTATGCTACTTTTTGTTTCTACGAATGTGACTTTAGTTACCTTATATAAATGGAATCATACAGTATTTGTCTTTTTGTGACTGGCTTGTTTCACTTAGCATAATGTCCTCAAGTTTCATCCATGTTGTAACATGTGACAGGATTTCTTTTTAAAGCCAAATAATGTTCCTATATATATAGGAACATTATATATATATACATATATACGTATATATAGATAATCACATTTTATGTATTTCCACTCATCCTTCAGACATTTATTCAGTTTACTTCCCCATCTTGGATATTCCAAATGTGCATTGCACTGTGGTTTTCGTTTGCATTTCTCTGATTGCTAATGATGCTGAACATCTTTTCATGAGCTTAGTATATCTCTATATCTTCTTTGGAGAAATGCCTATTCAGATCCTTTGCCCATTTTTTAATTAGGTTATCTTTCTGTTGAGTTCTTTATATTATTTGTGTCCTTGCCAAATGTAATATTTCTGTTGAGTTGAAGTCTAACTTTATTTTCCTCCAAGTAGCCAATTATCCAGTACCATTTATTGAATAATCCATCTTTTTCCTCCTTCAACAAGTACTTATTGAGCAAATACATTGGGTTAGGCCCTGAGAAAATTAGGATAAAATGATGCAGAACTTACATACTAGTACAAAGACAGACTTGTGAGAAAATAATTACTGTTCATCAAGATACTGGTTTAGGGGTACCTGGCTGGCTCAGTGGGTTAAAGCCTCTGCCTTTGGCTCAGGTCATGATCTCAGGGTCCGAGGATCGAGCCCCGAATCAGGCTCTTTGCTCAGCAGGGAGCCTGCTTTCCCCTCTCTCTCTGCCTGCCTCTCTGCCTCTTTGTGATCTCTCTGTCAAGTAAATAAATAAAATCTTAAAGAAAAAAAAAAAGATACTGGTTTAAATAAAGTTTATGAAAATCATTTTGTGGCAAGAAAAAAAAGTACCAATATCTACCTGGAGTTTAGGGAAGAGAAACAAAGGAGAAGGAGAAGTTAGGTCATAGAAAGTTGGGAGAATAAGAGTGAGAACCAGGTAGTGTTCTGGTATAAGAAACTTAAACACTGAAAACTGTTTTGCAAATGTAAAACATTTATTTCAGTGTTTCCTCAGATTGTAGTTCATGTAAATGTACGATAGCAAATGAACAGGTACCTTCCTTTGTGATGAAGTATGTCATGCTCATTTTTTGTGTCTTTGTATACACTTTATATATACTTCATAAACTTTGTCTATAGTTTATATGCCTGGCCTAAGTATTTCTGTTATGATTGTCATTTCACATTCATAGATTATAAATAAATGTAAGATGCCTTTTTCCTATGGATATGTTTGAATTAACAAATATTTATAATTATTATTGAGATAATTCATGCTTAGCACAAATATCAGTCATCTCTTTAATGCATAACATATAGAATACTTAATAGTATATAATGTCAACTTCCTTCAAAGGTGGCACTTCACATGAAGGGATGGTTAAAAAAAAACCGTGTTTCAAAACTCATGTTACTTATACAAATAATATTCAGACATTCTGACCTTTTCCTTTTTTTTTTTTTTTTTTTTGGTGATTATAGAATAAACATGTCACTAAATTACTTTTGTGTATTTGTCATAAACCCATCAATTCTTTCATAGTTGTGTTCTCCATAATAGTTAATTAGCAAGGGTGCCCAAAATTTTTGACCCAGAAACTTTGACTAGATAAGTGGGAAAAGTCTAATTTGAGATATAAAATGCTAAATGTGTTTTTCTCAGTATACATTTTAATTGGTTTGCATTTGGCACTTCTCTGTCAGAATCTAAGTCATCCTTAGAATTTAGCTAACCACTTGGAAAATAGAACCAACAGTAGATATGGCATGATATAACTATAATTAATTATCTCACCTATATACTTCACAGAATAGCAACTTCCTAACTGCTTAATAAAGGCTTTTAAAATATTGTTGTAAAATGAACAACAGAAACTTGATTTACCCAGATCTAAAGGAATTGAATTGGTTTTTGCCTGTGATTATGACTCAGTAGAGCACATTAATAGATTATGGGGGAGGGGGAAATTAGAGTTCACTTTAAATATAAGTTTAGGTTATAACAGTAAAAATCGCCTTTTCTTATTTTCCAGTTCTCAGTGGCCTCTGTTCTAATGACTGTCCTCGTAAGATAACAGTAAGTAAACTTAATTCTCAATTGTAAAATTTTCTGTGAAAAATCTCTGCATAATAGGTGTACACAAAATAGTTGTTATAGGTTACACTCAAATTATTAATTATTTTTTAAAGATTTTGTTTATTTATTTGTTAAAGAGAGAGTGAGAGAGCGAGCACAGGCAGACAGAGTGGCAGGCAGAGGCAGAGGGAGAGCAGGCTCCCTGCCAAGCAAGGAGCCCGATGTGGGACTCGATCCCAGGACGCTGGGATCATGACCTGAGCCGAAGGCAGCTGCCCAACCAATTGAGCCACCCAGGTGTCCCTATTATTATTATTATTTAGAAGTGATTAAAATGTCCTTCAATGCTCAAAAAAACTTCACTGAGAATAAAATACCTTGCCTAAAAAATTCTTACCTCAAAGTTCACCTCCCTTATGAAGCCTTTTCTGATAGCTTGGAAAAATAAGCACCCCTCCCATTGTTTCTGGGCATACTATTGCCATTTTGGCATATATAATACTTGAACTCACTTCTGTTTATATTAAATGCCTCTCTACACTAGACTGGAATCCCTTGACGTCAAGAAAGCTCTCATCTTTGTATGCATGGTACATAGCACAGAATTAAGCATACAGTAGACAATTAATGAATTTTTTTGGTATAGTCTTAATACTGACTATCTAATGGAATGTTTTGGTGAAATAAAGTGTAAAAATAAATTAGGCTTAGTTTTTGAAGTTGTCAGTTCATATAAATACTAATAAAAATATTACATTATATTTTGAGTGTGTGTGTATGTACATATGCATATGTTGATGTATCCCTGCTTGGGTTCTCATAGTAACCCTTGTTTCATAAGGAATTGCCCCCCATGTAAAGATGAGGAATCTGAGGATCAGAGAAATTAAATTGCCCAAAGTCATAGAGCTATTAAGTAGTGGAACTAGAACACATAGCTAGATGTTCTGGTAATAGTCTCATACTTTTACTACCCCAGTTAAGCCTACATAACCAATATTGTGTGTATGGTTGGGAAATTACATATTTAAGATATATGGAAACAGACGCTGACCCAGAGATTTGTATGCAGAGATTTAATTTATACTGAACTCAGGAGCAACAACTATGAAGTAGTAAGGAAAGAATTGGCAGGAGAAGTTGGTCTGTGATGCATGGGATGCTATGAAGGTAGGATGGCCCTTCAGAGATGGCCCAAATAGAGGCAGATGAGTCAGGCTTTTGTATTCCCATATAAATCAGACACTGCATGCATGTAGTCCTCAGGAAAGGCTTATAATTGGTAGGAATCAGCTCCCTTTGGATGAAAAGAGTTTCCATGTAGGAACCCAGCTGTGACTCAGAGTAGCTCAGGGAATAAGTACCTCAGTACTGAAGAGAACATCTAGACAATGCATCATCACATCCATTATGAAAGAATGTGAATGCCTGGTCAAAGCCATCTGCTTTCATATTATAAAAATATAGTTGTATAGTGGGGGAGACTATGGGGAGGGGAATGAAGAAGATGTAGGGAAACTTGCCACTTAATTTTGTTGTGAATCTAAAACTGCTCTAAAAATTATGTCTGTTTTTAAAAAATTTTTAAAGTGTAGATGTAATTAATCAGAGGCAAAATTAATTCAGTTATTCAGGTATTGTCTATCTAGTCCGTGAAATGTTTAAACCCTTTGTTCCTCTTCCAGGTCAGGGTCTGTTTCCTCCTCCTCCTTTCTCTCATTGACCATATTCATTACATGGTCAAGTAAAGAACTTTAAAACAATGAAATGGAACGCACTCATTTTACCCACAAGTTCTGGCAGAAAAGGTAATAGGAAAGGTGGCATGATTAAGGCAGGTTATACTTCTAAGATCAATAATGCCCCCATTCTTTTTATCTTAAAAAAAAAACAATTTTAATTATAGGGAGAACACAATCATTTAGAAAGCCATGTACCTAAAATTCAGCATGTCGAGCTATTCTTACAATGATTATGCTAACAGTCCAGCACCTTTGGGCTTTTTTGCAGGTAACACATCTGCCTTCCATTCATCCATTTATTACTTTCTTTTGAAGTTCAGATCCTGTTGAACTGACTTCACATAGATCATATAGATCACAACTTTATGACAACCTAAAAGAAACAAATGCATACTATACTTCCACAGTTTTCCATATATAAAATGTGTGCCCACTTGTAAAATTATTTATTATTTGATGAAAAAGTAGGCCTTCTTGATATTGCTTTGACATTAGATCCACTTGATCATAGCAGAAAGTGTTATATTAAGTATGATCCTGTGTGAGACTAAGAGGGAAAATGCGCCTAATGTGATATTCTTTACCACTTGAGTTATTTATGAGTTGAAGAGCTCTTCTGCTGCCACTATGCTCCCACCTGATAAGGCAGTCTATTTGATTCGTGGGGAGAGGAAAGAATTATTCAAGTCAGAAACCAAACCCACCCAAATTCCTTCCATCTCCATTCTGAAAACCCCAGGCCATACTCTGGACCTTATCTACTAGAACTATTATAGTTTTGAAATTATAATGCCATCCATTCAGCTATCTGACCACAACCTGTTTTCCTAGCCCTCTCCCCTTACTGTACCTGTTCATCTTTAAGACCACGAGTCTCTTGACTTCTTGCCTTTGTCTTCCTCTTGTAGCTGCCCTACAGAGCCTCACTCCTGCCATTGCTTTTAACTTCCATAATGCACTCTTCTTTCACTGTGCAAGCCTGGCAGAATTACAGCCCTGTATTAGTACAGCTATCTACCTTGTTCAGTACTAGACCTAGGCTTCTGGGCATTTCTGAAAGGAAAAAAATAAACAGCTTTGCAAATTGGTACCACAACTTGTTCATAGTCTTCAGCCTTAAATAAGCATTCTTTTTTTGTTTAATTTTTTGATTTTTTAATAAACATATAATGTATTATTAGCCCCAGGGGTACAGGTCTGTGAATCGCCAGGTTTACACACTTCACAGCACTCACCGTAGCACATAACCTCCCCAATGTCCATAACCCCACCACCCTCTCCCTACCCTCCTCCCCCCAACCCCCTCAGTTTGTTTTGTGACATTAAGAGTCTCTTTTGGTTTATCTCCCTCCCAATCCCATCTTGTTTCATTTATTCTTTTCCTACCCCCCAAACTTCCCATATTACATCTCTACTTCCTCATATCAGGGAGATCATATGATAGTAGTCTTTCTCCAATTGACTTATTTTGCTAAGCATAATACCCTCTACTTCCATCCACGTCATCACAAATGGCAAGATTTCATTTCTTTTGATGGCTGCATAGTATTCCATTGTATATATATACCACCTCTTCTTTATCCATTCATCTCTTGATGGACATCTAAGTTCTTTCCATAACGTGGCTATTGTGGACATTGCTGCTATAAACATTTGGGTGCATGTGCCCCTTCGGATCACTATGTTTGTATCTTTAGGGTAAATACCCAGTAGTGCAATTGCTGGGTCGTAAGGTAGCTCTATTTTCAATTTTTTGAGGAACATCCATGCTGTTTTCCAGAGTGGTTGCACCAGCTTGCATTCCCACCAACAGTGTTAGGAGGGTTCCCCTTTCTCCACATCCTCGCCAGCATCTGTCATTTCCTGACTTGTTCATTTTAGCCATTCTGACTGGTGTGAGGTGGTATCTCATTGTGGTTTTGATTTGTATTTCCCTGATGCCCAGTGATGTGGAGCACTTTATCATGTGTCTGTTGGCCATCTGGATGTATTCTTTGCAGAAATGTCTGTTCATGTCCTCTGCCCATTTCTTGATTGGATCATTTGTTCTTTGGGTGTTGAGTTTGCTAAGCTCTTTATAGATTTTGGGTACTAGCCCTTTATCTGATATGTCATTTGCAAATATCTTCTCCCATTTTGTCAGTTGTCTTTTGGTTTTGTTGACTGTTTCCTTTGCTGTGCAAAAGCTTTTGATCTTGATGAAGTCCCAATAGTTCATTTTTGCCCTTGCTTCCCTTGCCTTTGGCGTTGTTCCTAGGAAGAAGTTGCTGCGGCTGAGGTCGAAGAGGTTGCTGCCTGTGTTCTCCTCAAGGATTTGAATGAATTCCTTTCTCATGTTGGGGTCCTTCGTCCATTTTGAGTCTATTTTCGTGTGTGGTATAAGGAAATGGTCCGGTTTCATTTTTCTGCATGTGGCTGTCCATTTTTCCCAACACCATTTGTTAAAGATGCTGTCGTTTTTCCATTGAACATTCTTTCCTGCTTTGTCGAAGATTAGTTGACCATAGAGTTGAGGTCTATTTCTGGGCTCTCTATTCTGTTCCATTGATCTATGTGTCTGTTTTTGTGCCAGTACCATACTGTCTTGATGATGACAGTTTTGTAGTAGAGCTTGAAGTATGGAATTGTGATGCCACCAACTTTGGCTTTCTTTTTCAATATTCCTTTGGCTATTAAAGGTCTTTTCTGGTTCCATATAAATTTTAGGATTATTTGTTCCATTTCTTTGAAAAAATGGAGGAGATTTTGATAGGGATTGCATTAAATGTGTAGATTGCTTTAGGTAGCATAGACATTTTCACAGTTTTCCTCCATTGAGAATGATATTTGCAGTGGGTTTTTCATAGATGGCTTTGATGATATTGAGGTATGTGCTCTCTATCCCTACATTTTGAAGAATTTTGATCAGGAAGGGATGCTGTACTTTGCCAAATGCTTTTTCAGCATCTATTGAGAGTATCATATGGTTCTTGTTCTTTCTTTTATTAATGTATTGTATCACATTGATTGATTTGCGGATGTTGAACCAACCTTGCAACCCTGGAATAAATCCCACTTGGTCATGGTGAATAATCCTTTTAATGTACTGTCGGATCCTATTGGCTAGTATTTTGGTGAGAATTTTTGCATCTGTGTTCATCAAGGATATTGGTCTGTAATTCTCTTTTTTGATGGGATCCTTGTCTGGTTTGAGGATCAAGGTGATGCTGGCCTCATAACATGAGTTTGGAAGTTTTCCTTCCATTTCTATTTTTTGGAACAGTTTCAGGAGAATAGGAACTAATTCTTCTTTGAATGTTTGGTAGAATTCCGCTGGGAAGCCATCTGGCCCTGGGCTTTTGTTTGTTTGGAGATTTTTGATGACTGTTTCAATCTCCTTACTGGTTATGGGTCTGTTCAGGTTTTCGATTTCTTCCTGGTTCAGTTGTGGTAGTTTGTATGTCTCTAGGAATGCATCCATTTCTTCCAGATTGTCAAATTTACTGGCATAGAGTTGATCATAATATGTTCTTATAATTGTTTGTATTTCTTTGGTGTTGGTTGTGATCTCTCCTCTTTCATTCATGATTTTATTTATTTGGGCCCTTTCTCTTTTCTTTTTGATAAGTCTGGCCAGAGGTTTATCAGTCTTATTCTTTCAAAGAACCAGCTCCTAGTTTCATTGATTCGTTCTATTGTTTTTTTGATTTCTTGAAATAAGCATACCAGTTCTATGAGTCTTTTTTTTTTATTTTTTTTATTTATTTTGACAGAGAGAGATCACAAATAGGCAAAGAGGCAGGCAGAGAGAGAAGGGGAAGCAGGCTCCCCACTGAGCAGAGAGCCCAATGTGGGACCCGATCCCAGGACCCAGAGACCATGACCTGAAGGCAGAGGCTTTAACCCACTGAGCCACGCAGGCACCCTACATTGTATCAGTCTTTATGTGGATTCCTAGTCATCTTTTCTCCCATTCTTTTTTTTTTTAAAGATTTTTTATTTATTTATTTGACAGAGAGAGATACAGAGAGAGAGGGCACACAAGCAGAGGGTGGGGGGTGGTGGGAGAGGGAGAAACAGGCTTCTACCAAGCAGGGAGCCTGATACTGGCCTCCATCTCAGGACCCCGGGATCATGACCCAAGCCAAAGGCAGATGCTTAACGACTGAGCCACCCAGGCGCCCTCTCATTCTTTTTCTCTGATTACTTTCAGGATTTTCTCTTTGTCTTTGATTTTCTGCTGATTGAATATGATATGTATAGGTATAGATTTTTAGGTATTTTTCTTGTTTTCATTACTTTTTCTCTGTGTGTTTCAGTTTTGGAAGTTTCCGTTGATCTTCAAGCTCACTGATTCTTTGTTCAACTGTGTCTAGGCAGTCTTCGTTTCTATTAAAGTATTTTATTTCTATCATTTCTGTTTGATTCTCAAGCGTTTCCATCTCTCTGCTTATATTTATCTGTTTTTGCATGTTGTCTACTTTTTCCAGGAGAGCTCTTAACATACCTACCATAGTTATAGTTACTTTAAATTTCTGGTCTGATCATTCGAACGTTGCTGCCATATCTGAGCCTGTTACCAATTCTTGCTTTCTCTATTCAGACTTTTTCTGCCTTTTAGCATGCCTTGAAATATTTTGTTGAAAGCCAGAACTGAGGTAGATAGGCCTTTAATATGAGGTTTTATGTCTATCTAGCTATGATAACTCTAACAACTGTATTTTCTGTTTGTGGTAGCTGTGTTCTCAGAGGCAGCATTTTTCTAAATTATCTTTTTTGTCTCTATGTGGTCTTTGTGTTTCCCTACAGACTTATCCTTAAATAGGATCTGAGGCTTGCAGTGCTTTTATCTGTGATCCTGTTATTAGACAGGAGCCCACTGATGTGGTAATAAGGAACTATAGTCCGGTGATTAGGTCTTGGACTTTTAGTGAGCCTGTGTCCCTGGGATGTGAAGAGTACAAGTGCTTCTTAGCTTCCATTCGCCCTTAGGCAAGGCAGGAAGGTGAGAAGGCACTAAAAAAGTTAAGTGCTTCCTTTCCCCCAGGATGGAAAGGTTTCATAGAACCCAAGTAACTTAAGCTCTGGTAAAATAATTTTTTTCCCTTGAGGACAAGGTGTTAAGAACAAAGAGATCTGGGCATATTTCAGAATGGTTTTTTCCCCTCCCTGTGCTAGAAGCCTGAGAGTTCTTTTTGTTTTCTAGTCTTCCCCCAATAATCTGGCGGGATTCTGGGGGTAAAATCTTAATGCAGGCCTCTTCTGAAACTGCTTCCCTCCCCCGCCCAGAGTTTTGGATTCTCAAACTACTTCATATTGAGCTTCCAGTAATTTGTCAGTTATATTTTAAGTGTCCTACCATACTGGCTCCGGTTTCAGTCTCCTGCTTCTAGGCCTCTGCTCCCAGTAAACTGTGATAGATTCTCTGTATCCGCCCCATCTCTCCAGTTTTCAGGGTAGTGGTTTGCCCTGTGACCTCAGTTCTCTGAATCTAAGGAGAGTTGCTTTATACTTTCTTCAGCATTTTTTTTTGTTGCTTTTTTGAGGACAAGAGTCACAACTTAAAGTTCATTACATGTCAGACCAGAAACTCTCCTTGCATTTTTATCAGTATCACTTTATTTTTATTTCTTACAGCTTTATTGCAGTATAATTGACATGCAGTAAACTGTGCATAATGAATGTATTAAGTTTGATGTTATTATGTATATATGTTATGTGTGTATATGTATACACTATGTATATTTAAATGGATATATATAAAAATACCAAGATAATATATATTAACTATATATAAAATATATAATATATAATAATATATCATATTGAAAATTTTTGTGCCCCTTGGCTATCCATCCTTCTCACCTTCCCTGGCCCTTCTTCCCTATCCCACTTTTTCTAAGTCACCACTGATAGGTTCTCTGCTGCTTTATTTTAAAAGTTTTTCTTGTCCATGATACTTCATGGCTTTTATCAATATATCTCCCTCTGTGTCATTTATTGCTCTTAACCTTGACATTTCTTGCTTTTTTTTTTTAAATTTTAAATATCTATAAAAGTATAGATTAAGGGGCACCTGGGTGGCTCAGTGGGTTAAACCTCTGCCTTCAGCTCAGGTCATGATCCCAGGGTCCTGGGATCGAGCCCCGCATCAGGCTGTCTGCTCAGCAGGGAGCCTGCTTCCCTTCCTCTCTCTCTGCTTGCCTCTCTGCCTGCTGGTGATCTCTCTCTGTCAAATAAATAAGATCTTAAAAAAAAAAAAAAGTATAGATTAATATAATAAAACCCCTTGTGCCCATATTACCACCCAGTTTCAACACTACCATATATCCCCACCTAATAATTCCATTCACAGTCCCCCCTTAGGTTATTTTAAGGCAAATCCATCATATCCTATATTCTGTAAATATTTCCATGTATATCTCTAAGATAAGGACTTTACATATTAGACCAGAAACTCCCATTTTTCATAAAAACTATTTCATATCCTTTACAATCTCCTCTTACATCCATCCCCAACTTCCAGTTCTCAAAAATTGACCTTGCGTCCTACTTCAAAGGGAAAATAAGAATATAAAATCAGAATCTCTTCAACTATCTTAAGTAACTTTGGGAAAGTTATTTAACTCTTGTTAAGCCTCATTCTCCACATCTATCTAATGGAGAAACCAATTATACTCATTTATGTTAGCTTCCTATTGCTACTGTAACAGATTATCATAAACTTAGTGGATTAAAACAACACAAATATATTTTTTGCAGTTCTGGAGGTCAAAAGCCCAAATACACTTCACTGAACAGGACTCCATTTGGAGACTTTAAGGAGAATCCATTCCCTTGCCTTTCACTTCTCAAGACCTCCTACATTCCTTGGCTCATGGCCTTTCTATCCATCTCCAAATCCAGCCATGTAGTATCTTCAGATCACTAACCCTAACCCATCCTGCCTTCCTTATTCATTTATAAGTGATTACATTGGGCCCACCTGGATAATCAAAGATAATCTCTCCATCTCAAGATCCTTGATCACTTGTGCTAACTTCAACAGCATATATACTAAAGTTAGAATGATACCGGGAAAATTAGCATGACTCCAATGCAAGGGTGACATGCAAATTCATGAAGCCTTCCACATTCTTTTTTTTTTTTTTTTAAGATTTTATTTATTTATTTGACAAAGACACAGCAAGAAAGGGAACACAAACAGAGTGAGTAGGAGAGGAAGAAACAGGCTTCCCGCTGAGCAGGGAATCCAACCCTGGGCTGGATCCTAGGACCTGGGATCACTACCCAAGCTGAAGGCAGCCGCTTAATGACTGAGCCACCCAGGCGCCCCCAACATTCTTAAAGGAAAAAAAAAATTCTTAATCACATCTACAAATTCCCCTTTGCAATATAAGGTTATCAGAAGGTTTTGGGAATTAGGATGTGAACATCTTTAGGGGACCGTTATTTTGCCTGCCACGCTCCCTCCTAAAGTTTTGTTTCTTGTTTTTTATTGTTGGGTTTTGGGTTTTTTTTTAAGATTGATTGGTTGATTGATTGATTGATTGATTGAATGTTTTGACAGAGAGAGAGCAAGAGAGGGAACACAAGCAGGGGGAGTAGGAGAGGGAGATATAGGATTCCCGCTGAGCAGGGAGCCCTATGTGGGGCTTGATCCCAGGACCCTGGGATCATGACCTGAGCCAAAGGCAGATGCTTAATGACTGAGCAGCCCAGGTGCCCCCCCCCACTAAGGTTTTTATTAAGAGATTTAATGTAGGCTAAATCATAATAAAGACCTAATACACAATAAGTACTCAAAAAGTGTATCTGCTATATTTGTCAATGGTAGATGGTTATTTCCCTGCCTCTATAATATCCCTGTATTAGTAAGGATAGTGAGTTCCAAATATTTGAGAGATACTGGTATTCTGTTTGCCTTTAACACTAGTGGTCTACTTCACTTTTTTACTTTCTCTTACCATGTAAGTATATATCACAAGCTTATGAAATATGGGTATGAAAGATACCAATATTTTTAGTGAAATCTACCATAAGTATCTGCAAATCAAAAGAATATTTATATTCCTATTTCGTAATTTATCTCTTTAAATACCAAACTAACTTTTTGAGTCTTTTATCCTCAGTATAACATATTCTCTGTTAGTGGAGATTATGTAGCTTCTTTCTCTTGTCACCTTGTCACCTGCTAATTTTTTTTACCCAAAGCCTGGGGGCGACTTATTCCACTTTAAAGATTATAAGTCTATAAACAGGCATATGAATACTCTTCCATTGAACAAAAGGTTTGGAAATGTTCCTTTAATCCTCTCTGTATAAAAAGAGTCTATGCATATTCCTTTTCAGTAGCTCCCTGAGGGCAGAGGAAGGATCTCTTTTGCCTGCCAGTGTGTCCTAGAACATTAGCACAGGGCCTTGTGCTTAACAGTGTCAGTTGTCTTCTGTAGCACTAAATGCAATCCCTTTATCCACACCCTTTCTTTTTGCTATTTCTTTTTACTTATCAGTGTACCATTTATGCTGTGGGTCCCACATTCTTCTCAGGGACCTCATTCCATTGTTTATTCTACCTGGCCTGTGTATTCAACCTCTGCCTCTCTGTTGCACTTCAGCACTTAAGAAGTGCCCAAATCTCTTTTATCCATAAGAGCATATAGGCATACCTTCTAAAACCCCACATCCTCTCCAGCTACTACCCAACCTGTTTTTCTCTTCCCAGCCAAACTTAAGTCGTCCACCATTAGATCTTTCCAATTACATATTGCCATATCCTTAACCCACTATTGTAATCTAGCATTTGACCTGCATTTGATTCTCCTGACAATTCCCTTTTCTTGGCTTCCTTTATATTCACCCTTCTTAGCTCCCCTTCCACCTCTCTCACCATTCTCCCAGTTCCTTTATGGACATTTCCTCTGCCCACCTTTTTTTTCTTTTCTTATGTCTCATTTAATACCCTGACAATCATAACATTTCCCAGTGTTATACATGAAGTATACCAAGTAACCAAGGCACAGAGATAATATATATATATATTGTCCAAGATCACACAATTCTGACAGTTGTCATGGCTAAAGCCACCATATCTGCATTCAAGCAAGTAGGAAGGAAGAAGGAAACAAAGAAAGGCTATGATTTTCAGGAAATTTCTTGAATTTTACACATGAAATTCCACCTTTTATCTCATTGTCTGCCCACCTTTTAAATATTGGTACTTCTCAAGCTTTCATCCTAAGTTCTCTTCTCATTCTACATTTTGCTCTTTAAGTTTTCTCAGCGTCTCTCCTGTTTAGTGTTTTTTTTTGTCGTGGTGGGTTTTGTTGTTGTTGTTGCTGTTGTTGTTGTTGTTTTGCCATTTGGATATTGATTACTTCTAGCCATCTGTCCTGAGCTTCAGACCTTTATGTCTAAGTGTCTTACAGAAACTCAGTCCGCTTTCCATGTTCCCTGTCTTGGTTACTTTTTCCTTTCCTTTACCTTCCAGATCTAAAAGATTATTATTCTCAACCCTTAACCATCCCTTCTGTCTATCTCACCATCATTTATTCCAGGCCACCATCCTTTCTTGCCTGACAGTTGGAGTTATCTGAGCCATCCTTCAAAAAGATACCACAGGGGTCTTTCTAAAATAAAACCTTTAGTAGCTTCTCTTTGTCCTTGAGAATGGTCCATACTTAGTTTGTTGAGACAGAGCTTTTGTTTACCTCTTCAGCCTTACCCCATGCCATTCCTCCTCATACCCATTCCCAACTCTGTCAGCCACACAGAACTACTGTGTTCTGCCATGCTGTCTCATCACTAGCCTCTTGCAAGTATTTCTCTACCCCGAATCTGCCTCTTCTCCACCTTCTCCTAGATTCCTTCCTATGACTTCAGACAGTATTTCCTCTGATTCCCCAGCTCCCCAATGACACAGGATTAGACACACCTGTTGTTTCTTAGCATAGTCCTGCTACTTACCACTTCTATTCTGTAAGTTGGTGAATTACCTGTGTTCAGTTCTTGAAGAAGAGACACTGGGTCTTGTTTATATTCTGTCCTTACTCCCTAACACATTGGCCTGACACATAGTAGCACAATAAAATATTTATGTATGAGTAAATGAGCTTTTCCTAAAATTTGGTTTCCTTTTTTGAATGAGCCTTCACTGATAAATTTACTATACCACCTCTTAACCACAGTCACATATTCATTGTTAAGTTTGAACATTTAGAGAATAAATTACAAGCTATTCACAAGAGAAAAATACATTCTGCAAAGGCCTGATATAAAGGGAGAACATCCCTTATTTATGTTCTCAGAGATACCTCATTATGAGACAGATGTTCCAATTGTTACTACAAACAGATTGATGATATATGTAGCAGAACAAGATGTCTTTAACATTTTTTTCATCTTTTCAATCAGAAATATTCTCAGGCTTTTATTTGTTCTATGCAGGACTAGTCTGAGAAAGTATAAGCCAAGTATGTTTCTCTTTTGCCTTTATTTTGATTAAGTGAGTTATTTGAATTGGTATTGTTTTACCTCCCCACCTTTAAAAGACACCAGCCTTTGCTACAACAAATATTTAGTGATCCCAACAGATTTATTTGATATTTTTTTAAATATCATTCTACCTTTAATTCTGAGTATTTGCCTTTTACTTATTATGCCTGACAGTGGTAATATCCTGTTTCCTGTACCAAGGATTAAAAAAAATGACACAGACATTTTCTGCATTTGATGTCTTTTCGTAGTTTATAGCCCTTTACAAGGAAAATACCTTTCATCTTTAACAGGAAAAGAACCAAAAATTAAGAAAATAATTTACGAGCTTTGCACAGTGGCAGTATAGTAGCCAATGAGATTTATTCGAGGTGTGATTATTGCTAATAGAAAATAATTTATGGAATTTAATGTCTTGAAGAAATAAGAAACAATACAAAAAATTCAATATTGAACTACATTGGGCAATACAGTTAGCACTAATGAAGATATCTGTGTTTATAAATATCCATGTTTATAAAAATATCTGTTTATAAATACCCATGTTTATAAAAAACACAAGATAAACAAAAAATTGCCTTTGAAAAAAATAAGACCACAGTCAGCTATTTTTCTAATATTTTAGAATCATCAATTTTAGTGCATAATTAAGCCTAATAATGATTCTCATCTAACATAATATGTCTTAAAAGTTCTTCCAGTTTTACCATCCAGAGTCAATGATGTAGAATATACTTGATTTCTACTGTAGGAACCAAGACCTTGACACAAATCCTTAATCAGGTACTTGACACTGACATAAAAACCCTAAGATTTGTCTAGGCTACTGAAAAAGATAATCTATGAAGAAAAAAGATGTATTCCAACCCTGATTTTATATAAGTCAACAGACATACAGAGGACAGTTAGTTTAAAAGAATCTGTATAATACAACACCCAAACTGCATTGCATCAATATGACACATTCTCGAACAAGATAAATGACCCAAGTATAGTCCTTGATTACTTGGTGTTTGGAAAAATGGAAAGGTCACTAATATTTCTTAATTTCCCTGAATTTTTTCAAACCAATATCAGACATGACATTTAAAAGGAAAGAAAGAAGAAAAAGAAAGAAAGAAAAATAAGTAAAAATAAAAGGAAAGGACAATGTGAGAGATTTGCACTAAGATTTTCACACAGAAAGTGACCTTACTAAATGGGTTACAGGGCTCAACATTCCCAATAGCTAATGTCTTAATTTTTTCTTATCAAAATTTATTAAATCAGTTTATGAAATGTTTTCCACAAAAAAGTTTCTGCATTAAAAATAAAAACAAAAATTGAGACTGATGTAAAATTGAATGCAAGAAAATAAATTCTCCTGTATGAACTGAGACCCCAAAATACACAGATAAAATCACATATTTCACATATCTTTGCTAAAAAGATAAGGTTTGGTCACCCAAGCTTATAACACAGTCCCTCACCTCCCACAACTCTTCAGAACATGGGACACCACCCTTTCATATAAGTGAAGCCATCAGTGCCTCATGGTGTACCTTATGTTTAGGGCTGAGTATAACTGTCCTCCACTAGGGCTTATTCATGCTTCCTATCCAAATTTCCAGAGCCTTCACTTTCAAAACAGTACTCAGAAGCCATGGTTTGTGGCCAGAACTGCATGTACCACACCAGAGGTGAAACTTCCAGGCCACATTAAAACATGGGTATGCACAATTTCCAGATTTTTTTTTTTTTTGAGAGGAAGTTGGGAGAAAAGCAGAAGGAGAGGAAGAGAGAGTATCTTTTTTTAAAGGTTTTATTTATTTATTAGAGAGATGGAGAGAGAGTACAAGCAGGCAGAGCAGCAGGCAGAGGGAGAGAGAAAAGCAGGCTCCCCACTGAGCAGGGAGCCCGACGTGGGGCTCGATCCCAGGACCCTGGGACCACATCCCGAGCCGAAGGCTGCCACCCAACTGACAGAGCTACCCAGGCACCCCGAAAGAGAGAGTATCTTAAGCAGGCTCCTCACCCAGCATGGAGCCTGATGCAGGGCTCAGTCTCAAGACCCTGAGATCATGACCTGAGCCAAAATTAAGAGTTAGATGCTTAACTGACTAAGCGACCCAGACACCCCAGTTTTCAGAAATTTCTATGGAGAATCGATCTGCCTGTGTGTGGATGTGGCATAATGCTTTCAATCTTACAATTACAGGCTCTCTAAAACCCTCCCATTCCAGTATAAAAAGAAGTTTCAGAATCACTGGGAAGTAGGTTATAATCATGAGGTACTTACAAACATCATTCCACACAAAAAAGTTGCCAAACTGGAAGGAAGGACAAAGTGTAAGACATAGAAGACAAATGATTCTTTATGACTGAGGAAGTCATTCATGTATTCAATAAATATTTATTCACTTTTTGCTATGTTCTAGGTGCTATATGAGACTAAAATCACTGCCCTCATGGACACCACAGTCTATATCCAGCAAACCATACTAGTAGAAGGAAACATTTGATCTGGGAGGGGACTTTATACTGCACAACTCCAGAGGCTACCATTCACACCACAATCTATGTCAGTGGCAACACCTGAAGTGGTAAAATGGACAACCTGTAGGATCTTCCATGATGACCATGACTTGAGTCTTAAAGGACTAGGATTTTAGTAGATAGAGAAGCAGAAGGAGGGCAGTCCAGGTAGATAAAAATAGTATGTGCAAAAGTATCAACCATCATTTATTTCGTGCCTACTGTTGACATGAACTCTGGGCCCTGGGACTACTACGAGGTAAGTTCTTACCTATAATGTGGCATTATAAAACCACATCACTCCTACATGATCCAGGCTCTGCTATAAAACATGGGCATGTAGTAGTGAACAAATCAAAAATTGTGCCCAACTTCATTGAATTCACAATCCCAGGACATATGAAGAATTACAAGAGTGATGAGCACTTCAAAAGCAAAGTACCCAGTGTTAGGAACCCTTATAACTAGGAGAACATACCTAGTTTAGGTAGTCAAAAACAGGGGATGGTAGAGGAGCAGATGGGGTGAAAGCATGAGAGAGGGGAATGGATTTGGATTATTTAGGAAATCAAATGTCCATAGCAAAAACAAATCAGGAGTGTCTTTGAAGAAAATAGGCACCTTGGAAAAAAAGACATTTAATACATGTATTATTGCTAATCCTGCATATTGGGTCTCCATGGGAATGTGTAGTAGGGAACGTTGACCTTAGTATGCATTCTGTAGGGGAAAAAAATTGAAAGAGAAAACAGTGCATTTTATAGAAACTCTAATATGCATTCATTTCATTAAGCAAGAACTCTTTGCACTTAAACAACTAAGATTATTGTGCTACTTACCACAGGCTACGTTCTCAAAAGTGTATCTGGAAAATTCAAATGAAACTAAAGACCTGCAAAGCATCACCAGATCCATTCCTAGACCTTGACTCTGCCTGCTTCCACCACTTACAAACCAGGGGGGGAAAAAAATACAAAAACCTATACCTTTTTCTGTTTAACTCAGGAACTTAGATGTCTCACTGTAAAAAGGAAGAAACTCTCATGAAATGGTGAATAAGTCCATAATTATTCACTTAATATAGGAAATTAAAAGAGATTGCTTACTTTATATATTATTAAAAAGTATTCCCATGTATAGTAAGTACCTTTTCTTTATCCCATGTATTTGGAAAACACTCAAAACATTAGAATTTAACAAAAATTATGTTCAACATAATTGAAAAGTTTGCAGACTCCTAGGCTAGAATAATAATAATAGAAAGTAAAAGATACTTCCATCTTTATCTGATTTGCTAAGTGTTCTGACCAGTTCATCTATACCTTTTTTTTTCACCTATACTTTTTAAGCTAGCCCCCAAATATCCATTTAATCAAATATTTGCCTTTTCGGAGATGTTCCCTCCAAATAATTTTAAACTGTCTTTTGTAACACAGCATAAACTACAGGATTCTTTCATCTGAAATACTCTGTATTTTTCGCTCAAGGTAAAAGTGCTCTCCTCTTCATGATTATTCTCTTTCTCTGAATTTAAATCACTTGGAAAATAAAATTTGCTTGCAAATTTAATAAAAGTTATTTAATGCTGAAATAATCCATATTTGCTGATATATTCTACTTGCTTCCTTGTTTGTCAAGGGAATTCTACTCCCACAGATATTCCAACATGATCCTACACTTCACTTACAGACCTATCTGATAAACAGCCTTAAGTTTGCCCTTAAGAGGAAAAGGTCATGCTATTTTATTTTATAGTTACAAATGAAAAATGAGTATGCTAATGTTATAATAATGCAAGCCAAGTGAAAGTACTTACACGATAAATACTTCCAGATCATAATTTTTAGAGCTAAATAATTTAAAATAAATCTAAGCATGGCAGATTATATCACACAATTCAGAAACCTTAATGATTCCTAACTTGAGTCTCCAACTGCCTTTCAAGTCTGTGAAATTTCAATTCTGTGAACCCTCATTTTACTAATCTGAGAAGTTTATATTGGTTAAGAAAGGTGCAGTGCTACTAAAATACGAAATAAAATAATAAAAAAATAAAATTCTGTACCACATTCTAAAAGGAATAAGTGTTTCTACCATTGTTTTTTATGCATCCAACTGAATCAGTGGTTTTATTCTCTTGTAGTCAATCAAATCCAATCATAAAATAAAAGTTTAGTTACACTAAATATTCTCACAAGCTGCCAATTTTCATAAGGTATAAAAAAATGTAGTCCCAGCACATCAGGGGGTCTTAATGAGGGATCCCCAAACTCCTGGCATCAGCATATCTGGGAATTTTAAGAAATGCGCGTTTCCAGGCTCACCCAGACACATGAAATAAGAACATCTGGGGTGCAGCCAATGAATCTGTATTCAGGGATTGTTAAAAATCCCTGCAGGTGATGGGTGGCTCAGTGGGTTGGAGCCGCTGCCTTCGGCTCGGGTCATGATCCCAGGGTCGTGGGATCGAGCCCCGCATTGGGCTCTCTGCTCTGCAGAAAGCCTGCTTCCTCCTCTCTCTCTGCCTCTCTGCCTACTTGTGATTTCTGTCAAATGAATAAATAAAATCTTTAAAAAAAAAAAA
>RCUC01116043.1:0-16757 GCA_003697995.1 Taxidea taxus jeffersonii | reverse complement strand
AAAAAAAAAAAAAAGTTAATTAAAAATGTATCTGGTATCACAGGCTATCTCTCTTAAAAAAAATAGTACATTTTAAACAAATAATAACTAGCATTCTTGTTTTTCCATTCTGTCATCTTTACCTTTGAATTTCAGGTCAATTGCCTAAAGTTATGAAGCATTTAAAAAAATCTATACAAAGAAGAGATGTCTGATCTAAAGAAGGATTTTTATTTGGGATAATAACACAAATAATGTCATGAACTTATGCCAAAACAGTTGGGCTAGGTTTTTTAAAAGTCTGTGGAAGTACCCTGAATAATATACATGGGCAAAAGAATGAAAGGAGGGAAATGCACATCTGCATCAAGGACTTAGTTAAGTAGTTCAATGTAGTTGGATCTTATAATGGTGAAGCAGTTGCAGAAGCTGCAAAGGCAGGTCAAAGATATCTTCTGAAGGACTTTGGATATTATAATAAAGAGTTTCAATTATCCCATTAATGAGTATTCTTCTGTGTTATACTTAAATTTCATTTTAAAATACAATAAATAAAATCTTTTTAAAAAGTGGGGTGGGGTGGGGTATCTGGGTGGCTCGGTCAGTTAAAATTCTGACTCTTGATTTTGGCTCAGGTCATGATCTCAGGATCATGAGACTGAGCCCTGCACTGGGCTCCCCGCTCAGCCCAGAGTCTGCTTGAGATTCGGGATTCTCTCTCTCTCTCTGCACCCCCTAAACCTGCCATGCTCTCTCTAAATGAATAAAATCTTTAAAAAATATATAGATATATATAGATAACCTAAACAGGTGCTGGAAAAGCATTTGACAAAATACAATGTCAAATTGTGATTTAAAAGGAAAACGCTTGTACCAAATTAGAAATGGAAAGAAATTTCCTAGGCTTGATAAAGGGCATGTATCAAAAACCTACATATAGGTAAGGCCTTGTTTAATCATCCAACACCAAATGGCTTCTGAGATTGGCAACAAGAAAAAAAAGAGAGAGAGAGAGAGAGAGAGAGGGAGAGGGAGAAAGAGGAAAATGAAGAAGGAAGGAGGATAACGTTCGTAAAGATTGAAGAGGAAGAAATAAAACTCCCTTACACAGATGAAATGATCAATTATCTCTAGAAAATGCTAAGGAAGCAACAAAAGAAACTACTAGAACTAGTAGGTTACTTTAGCATGATTATAGGATATAAGGTCAATACGCAAATACATGAAAATCAATTATATTTCTATATACTAGCAACAAATAAAAATGAAACAATAAAAAATCCCACTTATAAAAGCACTGAATATGAAATAGATAAGAATACATTTAACTGAAAATGGAAAAGTTCTGCACTGAAAATTATGAAACATTTCAGGAAAATAATTAAATGGAGAGATATTGCATTCAAAATTTGGAAGATTCAGTATTGTCAAGATGCCTAGCCTCCCTAAATTAAACTACAGATTCAATACAATTATTTATCAAAATCCAAGGAGACTTTTAAAAAATATAGAAATGTACACGTTGGTTCAAAGATTCATATGGAAACTCAAAGGACCTAGAATAGCCAAGATAGTTTTCAAAGTAAGAACAAAACGAGGACATAGCGCTACCTGAATTCAAGACTTGCTATAAAGACACAGTAATCAGGACAGTGTAGAAACAGCATCAAAGATAGGGAGATTAATAGAAGAGGACTGAGAGTCCAAAAACAGACGTACAGTTATATGGTAATTTCATTTTTGACTAAGGTGCAAAGAAGTCAATGAGGGGAAAAAACGTCTTTTCAACAAACGGTGCTGATCAACTGGGAACTCACATGAAAAAAAAACCATCAGCCCTTGTCTCACAGCATACACAAGTATTAATTCAAGATGGATCATAGAACTAAATATAAAAGCTAAAACTATAAAGTTTTTAAAAGAAAATATAAGATAATATTATTGTAATTATTGGAGGGGAGCAAATGTTCTTAGCTAAGACAGTAACTATAAAAGAAACATGAACAAATAATGATTTCAACAAAACTAAGAAGTTCTATACATAAAAGGATACATTAAGAAAATGGACAAAGAGCACTAAATGAGAAAAACATGCAGCCAAGAATACTTTATCCAGCTAGGTTATCATTGAAAATAGAAGGAGAGATAAAAAGCTTCCAGGACAAAAAAAAAAAAAAAAAAAACTGAAAGAATTTGTAAACACCAAACCAGCTCTACAGGAAATATTGAAAGGGGTCCTCTAAGCAAAGAGAGACCCTAAAAGTATTATCAGAAAGGAACAGAGACAATATACAGTAACAATCACCTTACAGGCAATACAATGGTACTAAATTCATATCTCTCAATAGTTACCCTGAACGTAAATGGGCTAAATGCCCCAATCAAAAGACACAGGGTCTCAGAATGGATAAAAAAACAAAACTCATCAATATGCTGCCTACAAGAAACTCATTTTAGACCCAAAGACACCTCCAGATTGAAAGTGAGGGGGTGGAAAACAATTTACCATGCTAATGGACATCAGAAGAAAGCTGGGGTGGCAATCCTCATATCAGATCAATTAGATTTTAAGCCAAAGACTATAATAAGAGATGAGGAAGGACACTATATCATTTCAAAGGGTCTGTCCAACAAGAAGATCTAACAATTTTAAATATCTATGCCCCTAACATGGGAGCAGCCAACTATATAAACCAATTAGTAACAAAATCAAAGAAACACATTGACAAGAATACAATAGTAGTAGGAGACTTTAACACACCCCTCACTGAAATGGACAGATCATCCAAGCAAAAGATCAGCAAGGAAATAAAGGTCTTAAATGACACACTGGAGCAGATGGACATCACAGATATATTCAGAACATTCCATCCCAAAGCAAAAGAATACACATTCTTCTCTAGTGCCCATGGAACATTCTCCAGAATAGATCACATCCTGGGTCATAAATCAGGTCTCAACCGGTATCAAAAGATTGGGATCATTCCCTGCATATTTTCAGACCACAATGCTCTAAAACTAGAACTCATTCACAAGAGGAAATTTAGAAAGAGCACAAATACATGGAGACTCAACAGCATCCTTCTAAAGAATGAATGGGTCAACCAGGAAATTAAAGAAGAATTGAAAAAAACCATGGAAACAAATGATAATGAAAACACAATGGTCCAAAATCTGTGGGACACAGCAAAGGCAGTCCTGAGAGGAAAATATATAGCGATACAAGCCTGTCTCAAGAAACAGGAAAGGTCTCAAATACACAACCTAACCCTACACCTAAAGGAGCTCGAGAAAGAACAACAAAGAAAGCCTAAACCCAGCAGGAGAAGAGAAATAATAAAGATCAAAGCAGAAATCAATGAAATAGAAACCAAAAAAACAACAGAACAAATCAATGAAACTAGGAGCTGGTTCTTTGAAAGAATTAATAAGATTGATAAACCCCTGGTCAGACTTATCCAAAAGAAAAGAGAAAGGACCCAAATAAATAAAATCATGAATGAAAGAGGAGAGATCACAACCAACACCAAAGAAATACAAACAATCATAAGAACATATTATGAGCAACTCTATGCCAACAACTTTGACAATCTGGAAGAAATGCATGCTTTCCTAGAGACATATCAACTGCCAAAACTGAACCAGAAAGAAATAGAAAACCTGAATAGGCCCATAATCAGTAAGGAGATTGAAACAGTCATCAAAAATCTCCAAACAAACAAAAGCCCAGGGCCAGATGGCTTCCCAGGGAATTCTACCAAACATTTAAAGAAGAATTAATTCCTATTCTCCTGAAACTGTTCCAAAAAATAGAAATGGAAGGGAAACTTCCAAACTCATTTTATGAGGCCAGCATCACCTTGATCCCCAAACCAGACAAGGATCCCATCAAAAAAGAGAATTACAGACCAATATCCTTGATGAACACAGATGCGAAAATTCTCACCAAAATACTAGCCAATAGGATCCAACAGTACATTAAAAGGATTATTCACCACGACCAAGTGGGATTTATTCCAGGGCAGCAGGATTGGTTCAACATCCGCAAATCAATCAATGTGATACAATACATTAACAAAAGAAAGAACAAGAACCATATGATACTCTCAATAGATGCTGAAAAAGCATTTGACAAAGTACAACATCCCTTCCTAATCAAAACTCTTCAAAGTGTAGGGATAGAAGGCACATACCTCAATATTATCAAAGCCATCTACGAAAAACCCTATCACATGATCTCCCTGATATGAGGAAGTGGAGATGCAACAGGGGTGGGAGTTAAGGTGGTAGGAAAAGAAAAAATGAAACAAGATGGGATCGGGAGGGAGACAAACCAAAAGAGACTCTTAATGTCATAAAACAAACTGAGGGGGGTGGGGGGGGAGAGGGGTTGGGAGAGGGTGGTGGGGTTATATTATATGTTTAAATAAAGCTTAAAAAAACAGAAAAAATATAAAATGTCAAGTATGTTTTAACACTTATAAAACCATTGCCACAGGTCGATCAATTTATTTTTGCACTTTTAGCTATTACAAAATACCCACCTCTTAATAAATCTAGGCAAAATCATTTTATTGCAATTTTGCCCATCCTTTAGTCTTCTTTCTTCTCCTTAAACTAGTGTTTCAACAGTGGGATGTTTTATTAAGTGAGGTCTTTTAGGGCATAATTATTGCATTAAGAAGCACACTTTATAAAATTACATCCATGTATGGTAATAATGTAAGAGAGCCAATATAAGAGGACAGATGCTTTTGACTGAGAATTAGAATCTTATCTGTGGATGCACAAAAGCTAGTGATTTGTTTACTATTCTGCATTTCTAAATCACACTTAAGTTCTTCTGAAAGATTTCAAGAATAATGCCCTGGCAAGAAGAGAGTGAGGAGTAGATGCTCAGACGGGGGCGGTGTGTAGAGCCCTGAGGTAGAAGCTTTGTCCTGATGCAGCTTCATGGATCAGGGCCAGTCGTTGACGTTTTATGTCAGGGTTTTATCCTCTTAAAAAATAAATATAATGAGACAATAAGATCTGAGTTTACCTGTGGTTCTATGTCTTCATCCCTGGCAGATACAGGAAGTTTCGTGCTTTTTATTTGCAGTGGTTCTTAAGTAAACATATTAGACACAGGGAAAATAACAACATTTAGCTTTGGCTCTTCTGCAGGTGAATGTTTCAAAGGGTACACGGTATCTGTCTCGCAGGACATGGGAGCAGATGAGCCTGGGCTCTCCGTGCTAGCCCTGTCCCTGGTCCTGGCTTGTGCCCCCCACACTGCTTCTTCTGGCTGCTTTTGTAACCCGACAGACCACCCCAATTCCCCATGTGACGTTATCCACTCGCTCTTACCACACTTGCACCATAGGGAAGATTATAAATAAATCCTATATTCATAGGACAGCACCATGCCCAGGCCTGTGTATTTTCTGGGACTAATTGCTCAGGGAAAGCCAATACTCTGGTGCAAGTCTCATTCCAGTCTACATGGTAATTATATGCTAATGCCTTTTGAAATTAATTCAGAACCCCCCACACTGGCATCGCAGTAAAGGGGAAAGAAGCTGAGATTTGATCACATTGTCTTCTGGGGGCTTAATTTGAGACTTCTTTTATACATGAACTGGGCCATCGATCGGCAGAACTTGCTGGCTGCTCCTTTACCGTTAACAATGCAGTCCTACAGCAACAAAACTGCTGGCCACTGGCGTGTGGAAAATCAGTCATGGCCAGCCAGGCTCTCGGGAAGAAGCAGAGCTTCTGACTTCAAAGAAACCACGATGCGTGTTCGAACAAGTTCTTTTCTAAGTCCTACAAATTAGCCTCATTTTAGGCCCGAAAATAAGTCCGATCCACTCTAAACAAAAGGCGGCTCAGAACTGAGCAAGAACATAAAAATAGCAACAAAGAAGTCCTGAGAAATGGTAAGAATAAACAGTGGAGCTTTAGAAACAACCAAGACACAGTTAACTTGACCTGTGAAGCCGCAAAAATAAATGGAGTATGGGTAGGTGAGCAAATATACAAGATTTGCTCTAGCCCAGAAATCTACTAAGTATAATCTAAAAGCCCCCTATAAAAGCTTCCCACACAATGCAATGTCCTTCCACAACCCAACACACTGCGATATCCAAAAAACAGCTATTTTAACATGGGCTTGTAGCTTTCCCAGTACTCATCATTAAGTCAATTTCCTGTTCTCAGTTCAAATGGACTTTGGGTCTGACATTATATGATATACAAATTCCTCACATATCATAGAGGAATGATTAAAATTTTTTTCTCAGCTATAAAAAGAAACGAGGGAAATGTTGCCCACACAAATTTTTTCCCGTCACCCCTGACCGAGAACCAAAAGTCACATGAGAGGATGGGTTATAACTGCCTAAGAAACCCATCTGTGCATTTTTCTGCTTTCTCAGTTTTTCAAGATGCTACATGGAGCTATTGAGGAAGATGATGGCTTCCTTTTGGGACACACTTCCAGAGACACATGTATTCACACAAACTAAAAAAACTCCAAATATACAAATCCATATGAAAATATTATTTTACAAATAATATCAGATGAAATGTGTTACCTTGTGCCAGATACTATGGCAAAATCTGACCTACCTTCTCTCATTAGTTCTCACAACGCCCTCTGAAGTTTATGCTATATAATCACTAGACTGTAAGCTCTATTTGAACAGGTACTATGGATTTTGTTCACCAATGTAAAATCAGCACCTTGTTCATACACTGCTTACTACATGACAGATGCATGGCAAGATACTTGCTGAATAATTTTTATTTGATAAAGGAGGCAGCTGACGGTTAGAGAAGATAAGTAGCCAAAGATATGAGAGACTAGAATGTATGTTACAATATGAATCTATCAATCATTTTATTTTAGACAAGAGAATCGATGGGGACTAGACGAGGGTCAACTTATTGCCATGTTTGCTCTTCTTGCCCTCTCCATCTCCACAAGAAGATAAAGTTGCTGAATAGCAACAAAAGGGCCAAATTTGGTCAAAAAAAAAAAAAAAGAGTAGGAGGGGTCCAATATGGCAAGATGTTAATATCCACTTTCAGACAATGAGCTCTTCCAGCCTCTGGCCTAGAAAACAGAGACCTGAATTTTCTGTCTATAAGGGAGGAAATATGATCTAATCAATAGTCAACTGTGTGTAGTGCACTGTGTGCATTATGCCCCTTCTGAAATGCAACTAATGACTGAAAGAACTGGGATAAATTAAAGCAGCTCTTCCAAGTTCAGTGCTCGCTGCCTTGTACCCACTGCAGACTTCCGTGTATGTACTGTAACACACTCATTGCTCTGCAGCCTCTGCTCATTCGTTACCCACATCTAACACAATGTCAGGCAGAGAAATAAAATACTGGTACTCCTGTTGGTCCAGATCCCATGGGCCATTATTCCACGTTGAGTCTTAGTAAAATAGAGAAAATAGAACTAGAATCTTCATGTTCTAAATTACAGCCTCTGGAACATTTTCAGATAACACACAAGATAGGAAATCCATGTCTAGGTCCATATGACACAACACAGCAACTTCAGATACATGATTTCCTAAAGACCAGAGCATCATAAATCAGGATTCTCATTCATCTAAACGAATGGGGTTTGGCGGACATACCACAGAGAACAGTGGTATACTTCAGTGGAGCATGAATCTCAGAGTCCCACATGCCTGGGTTCTTACCAAATTTAGTAACTTAGTTCTGTATTAGACAAGTGACTTACATAGCTTTCTAATCCATAAAATGGGGACAGTATGAGTACTTACCAGACAGGTCTCTTAAGAATACTGAATACAAGTGTGGGAGCACCTTGGTGAAGTACCAGTAATAACTCAGTAAATTAGTTTTCACTTTCAGCTCGATGACTGTCACTTTAGTTTCATCACCGAAGGAGTCTCCAAGCATCAACCAAAGGAAACAAACTTCAAGTGATGAACTGTATTGCTTAATACATACTGCTGCCTTTGATTTTTACGTATTTAATGATTATGCTGGTCACTGCTACTACCCAAGGTGGGTATTTCATGATGCTGCATTACAAAAGAACAAGGAAGGTGATTCCAGAAGTGACTTCTTTGTGGAAACGGCTTTAAGATGGGGAGAAACTACTGAGGCTTGGGAGAGAGGTGTGATGCTAATGGTTTCACAGTGGTGTCTGACCATTTGGGCTGTATTTATTATTAAGCAAATCAGATTAGGGGTGACTGTGAATTCTATTCTGAGTCAAAGTCTGACGTGGAAATCATAAAATGCAAAATCAGAAACCCTTGTTTTAAGTCAGCAGTCTGATACTCAGTGCCTCTGTGATTTCTAGACCTTTAGATGTCCAAGTGTTGGAGCATTTTATTCAAGAGGCTGCAGAGTGCACTGGTGAACAAAAGCTAAGAAGCTGAACTGCCTGAGAGTGAGTCCCAGCACCACTGTTTACTTTGTGACCCCACCAGTAAAAGAAGTTGCCGTATCAGACACTGAGTATGTATTAGCTGCTGTCCTTCTGATTATTATATTTTTCATTTTGCAGTGCAATAATCTTTTTGTTTCTGTTTCCTTCCTCTAGACTGTGAGCTCTCTGAATGAAGGGACTAGACGTATTCTTCTTTCTTTCCATGTACAGTCCTAAGAGACACTCTAATGATGTTAGCTGAATGATGGACTGGAACAGCAAATGAACATCAAAGTGAGATAAACTCGGAAGAGACACCCTGACTTTAAGTTGAGGAAAATAAGAACAAATAAGATTACTGATGAAATAATCTAGAGAGTAATTAGCAAAGGACCAGCATCTCCTTAGCCTCTCTTATCTCTATCCTGTTCCTAAGTAAGGAATCCATGTAGTCTTTTTTTTTTTTTTTTAAGATTTTGTTTATTTATTTGACAGACAGAGATCACAAGTAGGCAGACAGGCAGGCAGAGAGAAAGGGGGAAGTAGGCTCCCCGCTGAGCAGAGAGCCCGATATGGGGCTCGATCCCAGGACCCTGGGATCATGACCTGAGCCAAAGGCAGAGGCTTTAACCCACTGAGCCAACCAGGCGCCCCGGAATCCATGGAGTCTTAATCCACATCACCAACTTCACAAGTAGTAACCGAGCCCTGACAACCAGTTCACGAAGTTCTACTGGTTCTAACACCTTCCCCCAAAACTAAACGACAACAACAAAAACAAATGCCATACTTATGGTTTATTCTAAAGCTAAAGAGAATTTTGATAAATACTAATAGATTAATACACAATTTAGTTTTGAACATTTTGGGATTTATGTTAAAAACAAATCCTAGGGACGCCTGGGCGGCTCAGTTGGTTAAGCGGCTGCCTTCGGCTCAGGTCATGATCCCAGCATCCTGGGATCGAGTCCCACATCGGGTTCCTTGCTTGGCAGGGAGACTGCTTCTCCCTCTGCCTCTGCCTGCCACTCCATCTGCCTGTGCTTGCTTGCTCTCTCTCCCTCTCTCTCTGTAAAATAAATAAATAAAATCTTAAAAAAAAAAAAATCCTATTCTTTTTAATAGGCTTTCATGAAATTTTAACTTAACGGTCCCTAAATTATTTTGCAAGATCAGGTCTTACTCAAACAGCAAATAACATTTCCAAGTGACAATACGATATTTGTTTTTCCTTTGGAAAGTGATTTTGAATAATTAAAGAAAACACAATTTGTAACATTCTTCACCATCACTTCATTTTCCTACGGACTGTCCCCTTCACCCCTGCACCTTACCAAAAGAGGAATTACAAATCTGTGTCCCTTACCTCCAACAGTTCATCTCCGATACGCATTCGCCCATCCAGGGCAGCAGGCCCTTCTGGATTAATTCCCACCACGAATATGCTCATGCGTGACCGGTCTTTATTACCAGCAAGGCTGAGTCCAAGTCCATTCTTATCCTTTTCAAGCTCAATAATGTGCAATTCTCCAGGCAGGTCTGCATATCTTTGCCTGATTTTTTCTATTGTAAAAAAAAAAAAAGGTAAAAATATTTAAATAGAGTACTTAAATCCACATTACAAAGGCATCAGCATGTCCCCATCCTGACCCATGATGGTCCTTTTTGAGAATGAAGTAGTTGGAGTCGTTCATCACTTTACATATAGGTTACAGTTAATTGTTCCATCTCCATTTAAAAAGTTTAGTTCACCAATAAAACCTTCTCTGATTGTTCAGGTTCACATTAGCCCAGAGTTGCTATGCATTATTTTCTTAGCCAAGAAACACAATGTTGTAGAAACTCTAGCCTCCCTTCTTCCCTCCAGAAACAGAGGGGTGAGTGGGAAACAAAGAATATATACTGAGCATCAACTCTGTGCCAAGAAAGTGTTTGGTCCTGGAGATATCATACTGAAGACTTGCATTCCAGTAAGAAAAAAGAAATCAGCAGTTAATTCAAAATAATTATGTTTCTTTAAACTATACAAATGGTATAATAATATTTTATGTTCCATGAGTAAAACAAAGGGAATTAAGGATGTTGGTTTAGCTGTCAGATCTGAATTCAATACACAAATCAACCATTCACTCAATGTCCAATAATTAATACATTATTTTATTTCATGGAATTCCATTTCTTCATGTGTAAAATGGGCATGACAATACCCACTTCATTGATGTTGAGAAAATGAGATAAAATATACATTAAAGAACTTAATAGCTAACTCATGGCTTATAGGTATTCTATAACTCTTTTATTCAATCTTTTGTCTTTCCTTGCTACCAACTCACTCTGGTCTAAATTACCTACTTTAGAATTTGGCTGGTTATGCTTCACTTGTGTTCATTATGTGCAACAAAACCACCCTGGCAGATCAGTGTGGGGAATGATACTGCTTTGAACATGTCTTGTCCCCCACAAAGCACTGGCTGAGGCCTGGTGTGTTTCTGGGGCCAAAGGCTGACACCTTCTACAATGGTATGATGCAATCATTTTATCAGTTGAATAACCATTTGGTAGACTGTGACTATCCTGGAACTGTATGCTCAGTCTAATGTTTGACTTAGGTCTACTATCCTTACAGGGAACCTTGCAATTCAAAGCTGAACTCAAATAATTAGTGTTAAGGGGGGTGGGGGAGGAAAACAGCCTAGTTATTTTATCACTTTCCAGATCTAACAAACACTGCCTTAGGAGAATAGATATATTTAAACTTGTAAAAATACTAAAAAAAAATTAACCATATAAATGGCTGCTTATTTTATAAATAGAATAAATCTGTTTGCTTTATACTGATTTTGAAAGGAGTCTTAACTTTCTTTCTCTATAGCTATGTGATGAACTTAAAAATCTCAGAGACAAAGAGAAAATCCTGAAAGCAGCTTGGGACAATAGGTCTGTAACCTACAATGGCAGAAATATTAGACTGACACAGACCTATCCACAGACACCTGGCAGGCCAGAAAGGACTGGCATGATATATTCAGGACACTAAATGAGAAAAATATGCAGCCAAAAACACTATAACCAGCCAACCTGTCACTGAAAATAGGAGGAGAGAGAAAAAAGCTTCCAGGACAAAACAAAACAAAAAAACGAAAAGAATCTGTGATCACCAAACCAGCCCTACAAGAAATATGGAAAGGGGTCCTCTATGCAAACAGAGAGCCTAACAGTAACACGGGCCAGAAGGGAAAAGAGACAATATGCAGTAACAGTCACCTTACAGACAATACAATGGCACTAAAGTTATATCATTCAATAGTTACCTGAATGTAAATGGGCTAAATGCCTCAATCAAAAGACACAGGGTATCAGATTGGAAAAAAAAAACAAGACCCACTGATATGCTGTCTGGAAGAGACATTTTAGACCCAAAGCACATCCAGATTTAAAGTGAGGAGGTGGAAAACCATTTATCATGTTAATGGACATCAAAAGAAAGCTGTCGTGGCAATCCTTATATCAGAAAAATTAGATTTTAAATCAAAGACTATAATAAGAGATGAGGAAGGACACCATATCTACTTAAAGTGTCTCTATCCAACAAAAAGATCTAACAATTATAAATATTTATGCCCCTAATGTGGAAGCAGCCAATTTTATAAGCCAATTAATAACAAAATCAAAGAAACACATTGACCATAATACAATAATAGCAGGGAATTTTCACACTCCCTTCATTGAAATGGACAGATCATCTAAGCAAAAGATCAACAAAGAAATCAGGGTTTTATTTGTTTATTTATTTCTATTTTTTTAAGATTTTATTTATTTATTTGACAGACAGAGATCACAAGTAGGCAGAGAGGCAGGCGAGAGAGAGAGGAGGAAGCAGGCTCCCTGCAGAGCAGAGAGCCCGATATGGGGCTCGATCCCAGGACCCTGGGATCCTGATCTGAGCCGAAGGCAGAGGCTTTAACCCACTGAGCCACCCAGGCACCCCGAAATCAGGGTTTTAAATGACATACTGGACCAGATGGACTTCACAGATATATTCAGAATGTTCCATCCCAAGGCTTACAGAATACACATTCTTCTCTAGTGCACATGGAACATTCTCCAGAATAGATCACATCTGGGTCACAAATCAGGTTTCAACCAGTACCAAAAGTCTGGGATCATTCCCTGCATATTTTCAGACCATAATGCTTTGAAACTCGAACTCAATCACAAGAGGAAAGTTGGAAAGAACTCAGACACATGGAGGCTAAAGAGCATTTTACTGAAGAATGAATGGGTCAACCAGGAAATCAAAGAAGAATTTTAAAAATTCATAGAAACAAATGAAAATGGAAACACAACTGTTCAAAACCTTGGGATCCAGCAAAGGCACTCCTAAGAGGAAAGTATACAGCATTACAAGCCTTTCTCAAGAAACAAGAAAGGTCTCAAGTACACAACCTAACCCTATACTTAAAGGAGCTAGAGAAAGAACAGCAAAGAAAGCCTAAACCCAACAGGAGAAGAGAAATAATAAAGATCAGAGAAGAAATCAATAAAATAGAAACCAAAAGGATAGTAGAACTGATCAATGAAACTTAGAACAGATCTATGAAACTAGGTGCTGGTTCTTTGAAAGAATTAATAAGATTGATAAACCCCTGGCCAGACTTATCAAAAAGAAAAGAGAAAGGGCCCCAAAAAACAAAATCATAAATGAAAGAGGAGAGATCATAACCAACACCAAAGAAAGACAAACAATTATAAGAACATATTATGAACAACTATATGCCAATAAATCAGATAATCTGGAAGAAATGGATGCATTCCTAAAGATGGATGAACTACCAAAAGTGAACGAGGAAGAAATAGAAAACCTGAACAGACCCAGAACCAGAAAGGAAACTGAAGCAATAATCAAAAATCTCCCAAAAAACAAGAGCCCAGAGCCAGACGGCTTCCTAGGCGGAATTCTACCAAATATTTAAAGAAGAATCAATACCTATTCTTCTGAAACTGTTCCAAAATTAGAAATGGAAGGGAAACTTCCAAACTCACTTTATGAGGCCAGCATTACCTTGATTCAAAACCAGACAAAGACCCCATCAAAAAGGAGAATTACTGACTAATAACCCTGATGAACATGGATGCAAAAATTCTCACCAAAATACTAGCCACCAGGATCCAACAGTACATTAAAAGGATATTCACCACAACCTATTCCTGGGCTGCAAGTTTGGTTCAACATCTGTAAATCAATCAATGTGACACACTACATTAATAAAAGAAAAACAAGAACCAAGAACATATGATACTCTCAATAGAGGCAGAAAAAGTATTTCTGGAAGTACAAAGTACAAAGTACAGCATCCTTTCTTGATCAAGACTCTTCAAAGTGTAGGGAGAAAGGGTACATACCTCAGTATCATAAAAGCTATCTATGAAAACCCACAGCAAATACCATTCGCAATGGAGAAAAACTGAGAGCTTTCCCCCTAAGATCAGGAACATGGCAGGGATGTCCATCACCAACACTGTTCAACATAGTACTAAAAGTCCTAGCCTCAGCAATCAGACAACAAATAGAAATAAAAGTCACCCAAATCAGCAAAGAAGAAGTCAAACTCTTAGTCTGCAGATGATATGATACTTTATGTGGAAAACCCCAAGACTCCACCCCAAAACTGCTAGAACTCATACAGGAATTCAGTAAAGTGGCAGGATATAAAACCAATGCAGAGAAATCAATTGCATTTCTATACACTAACAACAAGACAGAAGAAAGAGAAATTAAGGAGTCAATCCCATTTACAATTGCACCCAAAACTGTAAGATACCTAGGAATAAACCTAACCAGAAGCAAAGAATCTGTACTCAGAAAACTATAAAGTACTCATGAAAGAAATGGAGGATGATACAAAGAAATGGAAAAATGTTCTATGCTTATGGATTGGGAGAACAAATATTGTGAAAATGTTTATGCTAACTAAAGCAATCTACATATTTAATGCAATCCCTATCAAAATACCATCAACTTTTTTCACAGAGCCAGAACAAATAATCCTAAAACTTGTATGGAACCTGAAAAGACCCCAGATCGCCAGTGAAAATAAAAGTCAAGCTGGTGGCATCACAATTCCAGACTTTAAGCTCTATTACAAAGCTGTAATCATCAAGAAAGTATGGTACTAGCACAAAAACAAACACATGGATCAATGGAACAGAAAAGAGAGCCCAGAAATAGACCCTCAACTCTATGGTCAACTGATCTTTGACAAAGCAGGAAAGAATGTCCAAAGGAAAAAAGACAGTCTCTTCAACAAATGGTGTTGGGAAAATTGGACAGCCACATGCAGAAGAATGAAACCGGACCATTTCCTTATACCACACACAAAAATAGACTCAAAATAGATGAAAGACCTCAATGTGAGATAGGAAACCATCAAAATCCTAGAGAAATACAGAGGCAGCAACCTCTCCAACCTCAGCCACAGCAACTTCTTCCTAGGCACATAGCCAAAGGCAAGGGAAGCAAGAGCAAAAATGGATTACTGGGACTTCATCAAGATAAAAGTTTTTTGCACAGCAAAGGAACTAGTCGACAAAACCAAAAGACAACAGATAGAATGGGATAAGATATTTGCAAATGTCTTATCAGATAAAGGGCTAGTATCCAAAATCTATAAAGAATTTATCAAACTCAACACCCAAAGAACAAATAATCCAATCAAGAAATGGGCAGATGATATGAACAGACATTTCTGCAAAGAAGACATCCAAATGGCCAACAGACACAAGAAAAAGTGCTCAACATCACTCAGCATCAGGAAATGAAATCTTGCCATTTGCAACGACATGAATGGGAGCCTGTTTCCCCTTCTCTCTCTGCCTGCTTCTCTGCCTATTTGTGATCGATCTCTCTCTGTCAAATAAATAAAAAAAGTCTTAAAAAAAAAAGGAGTCTCTTATGGTTTGTCTCCCTCTCTGGTTTGGTCTTCTTTCATTTTTTCCTGTCTTCACCTATGATCCTCTGCCTTGTTTCTCAAATTCCTCATATCAGTGAGATCATATGATAATTGTCTTTCTCTGATTGACTTACTTCACTCAGCATAATACCCTCTAGTTCCATACATGTTGTTGCAAATGGCAAGATTTCATTTTTGGATGGCTGCATAATATTCCATTGTATGTTTATACTACATCTTTATTCATTCATTGTGGATAGACATCGAGGCTCTTTCCATAGTTTGGCTATTGTGGACATTGCTGCTATAAATATTAGGGTGCATGTGCCCTTTTAGATCACTACATTTGTATCTTTAGGGTAAATACCTAGTGGTACAATTGCTGGATTGTAGGGTAGCTCTATTTTCAACTTTTTGAGGAACCTCCCTTCTGTTTTCCAGAGTGGCTGTACCAGCTTGCATTCCCACCAACAGTGTAGAAGGGTTCCCCTTTCTCCACATCCTCACCGGCATTTGTAGTTTCTTGACTTGTTAATTTTAGCCATTCTGATTGGTGTGAGGTAGTACCTCACTGTGGTTTTGATTTGTATTATGTTAATGAGAGAGAGAGAGAATGTGATAATAGAATTTTTAAAAAAGAATCTTAACTTTCACAGATAAATATTATTATTAATAATAAAGAACACATTTAGCAAAATATAGTAAAATACAGGTCTTGCAATGTAACAAAAATGCCTTCTAGATAGGAAAAAATAAAGTCATATTAACAAGCTTGTTTTATTAACAAGTAATTATTATTAATTATATTAACAAGTAAATAAGCTCAGTGTTTTTGTTCGTCAACTACCAAGAACAAGATACTATGTGGGTATTTAAATGAATAGAAACCTGTAAGACACACATTATAAGATGCTTACGTAGCAATGTAAGGAAAACAAATACCATAAATATTAGACAACTACAATTATTCAAATAGAAGTTCCAATCACCACAAGGGCTGGTCACTGAATAATTACTAAATTAACTGCAATTTCTTTCACAGTTTTAAGAACTGGTATTTCTAGAAGAGATTTGATGGAAGCAGCAGAATTTGCGGAGAGTATTGAACAGGGTACAGAAGTTCGTCATGAGAAGACTAATCCTGTAGGCAAACTGCATGTGGAGAAGCAGCATATATGGTGGTGGAGAGAGGAGAAGAACGTGAACGTCCCCTCGGGTACCAACTGTAAATTCTTTGAGTTGGTGGGTTGGTGATAAGAAATCACAGTACAGGGTTTATGGAAATTCCAACTGGGGATTCTGCAGAAGTGCTCTGGGGTCCCCCAAGGATGGGCCTTGAGGGGACACTTATTGTAAGACCTCTTATTCCAGATTCAATCAGACCACTTAATGCTTTCATCTGCTTTGTTTGGTGGAGGTACAGG
>RCUC01116042.1:0-34383 GCA_003697995.1 Taxidea taxus jeffersonii | reverse complement strand
AAGACTGCCCAAACTTGCAAAGGAATGTTGCTCTTCTGGGAAATAGGACAGCCACTTATTCAACCTCCCTGTCCTTCAATTTCCTCATCTACAGAAGGGAAGTAATAGTAGTAGCAATGTCATAGTGTGTAACAAGGATTACAAGGGCTAATCTATACAAAGAGTAGAACAGTACTTGGCACATAGAGAATGCTAACTAAGCATTAGATATTTGTTATCTTATCATAGTAATATCAGTGTCCTCCAGTTGAAGCCCACAGGAACATATCTATAGTCAAAAAAGTAGTCTTCATCAACTTGTTGCACCAAAGGAGACACACACCATGGGAGCCATGGGATGTCTCAGCAAGAGGATATTGGAGGAGATTTATAGGATATGGACATGTGTTAGATAATTTGGGAGAAGGTTCAAAGAACTTCTGGACTGGGTGCTGTCAGAAAGTGGGAATAATTCCGTGATTGGATATTTTAAGTCTTATCTAGAGGGTGGGAGGAACTAACAAGCTGCTGTAAGGGCTAAATAGTAAAGAAGCAGCAGCACTCATATTAGTCAGCATGGGGGGGGATTCTTAGTCATTTCTGTAGCTTGGACAACGTTCACATCTTTGTCTGTGTTCTGACATGATTATAGAGCAGTCTTGTCCGATGGTGGTGATCTTTGCAATAGCTTATGTTCCACAGGAGCACACTGTGGCCTCACTGATAGTGCCAGGTCTGGGCTGGCAGGGGTACCGTTTTTCTTTCTCAGTCTGTGCAAACTGACATGTGCTTTGAGGGGGGTGATTAAAAGACTCTGGGAAGTTTCCTCTGACAGCATCTGAGTAATGAATCGTCAAGGAGAACCTGGGGAGGTGGCCAGAGAGGTAAATTCCGAATATTTAGATCTAGATGTACGCTTCATCTCTGCTTTACAGATGGTGCACTCCCTGAAAGCTCTCAGAAAGGGACAGAAATTTAGGGGGTCATCCAAAGAGATAAAATAGGAAGTAACAGGAGTTTGCTTCTGGCTCATGGAGGAAAGAGAGTCTGTCAAGCACTCCAGAATAAGATGGCATTCTCGTTGGTGACCTAAAGCCATTACAAACATGAAGTGGAGGAACTAGCTTCACAGAAGATGAAACTGACCTTCTCTGAAGGACAGGGCCCCTGGGAACTCCCAGCTAGAATGCACATCAGGAAAATTAAACTGTCAAAGAGAACTATTAAGGAGGAGTGAGGAGCAAGGGGAAGGTTTCCAGGGGGCTGAAGTGTAAAATACTCAGGAGGGTTGGTATCATGTGGCCAGAAGCACTAGGAAGGAATCTTTTGAATCAGATATTCATTGAAAAAATCTAGTAACATCAGGAGAAACAAATACAGGGTGTCTAGAAGGTTCTGAAACCTTGCTACTAGCCCTCATCTGCCTCAGGCTAGGAGGTTTTTTATTTATAATCTCAGCAGCTGCCCACACTGTACCTAGGCCTTGTTTATATTTTGCTTGTCTTTCTCCATATAAAATTAATCTGTAAAACCATGGGACTGCTAAGGGAGCTAAGGGAAGATCAGGGCATGTTGACAGAATGATCAAGGCGCCCTGATACTGGACCAGTTTCAGAATCTGGAAAGGCCAAACAGAGTGGCTTCAGGCAGAGACTCAAAGAGGCAGGCTGTGAGCCCTGGGGACCCTTTCTACTTGGGTTTTCTCCCACAGGGCCAACGGCAGAATGTGAATATTGGCACACCATCCTCACCTTTCTTCTACAGGGTATATTCTTGGTGGCATTCCGTAATTCACCATGTGAATTGGGGTTTGTGAGTTTGGATCTAGGGAGATCCAGACTCTGAACTCACGCTCCTTTGGGTATTAGCTCTCTGACATAGACATGGGACTCTGCACTGCAGGTTCCCCAATCCATAAAATGCAGCCATTCCACTTACCTTGCAAGGCTCTTGTGAGATAAAACTTGTAAAAAGCCAAGCCCAGGTGTTGGAAACAAAGGACAGTGATGGCCAGTCAAACCTACATGTATGCTGCCTTCCATATATCATGTCAAGTGGGAACATTCTAGGAGAGAACTGTTTAAATAACTTTGAAATTAAAGAAAGACTAAATATTTTTAAAAATGTTGTATTATCATAACGCTTAACTGTCAGAAAATTGTTACAAAGGAGATATTTGTTCTTTTGCCCTATTAGGTTTCCTCATCCTAAGCATTAAAGTAGCACAATTTTCTAAGAACAGCAATTGAAGGATATACAACACATACCAAGAGCCAGAAAAATACTTTGCTGAATTTATGTTGCCACGAAAAGACCTTGAAATTTGGCTTCCAATGATTAAATGTTTGTGTGTGCTTAAAGTTCATCTACAGTTATTGATTTAGGGCAACTTTTTATGATGCAATACAGTATTGATTTGTGTAAAATCAAAATAAGATTACTTATCCTTGAAGCAATTGCAATTTAGGACTTTTGGTTACTCAGGGTAAAACAGAAAACAGCCAAGATGTCCAGAAACCCTGCCTGGGGGAAAAGGACTAAGATAACAGAAGAAAGTCATAACCAACTGCAGTACTAATTTTATCTAGATTATCACCATATTTTTCATGAGGATAGCATACTTTGGGTTCATGTCAGAAAATTCCACAAAAGTAGTTTGTCACATGTAATGAGCCGTGCTGTTGGGTACAAAGATGATGTCACACACAGGCTTTCCTTAGAGTCTTTGGTCAGAAGCAGTGATAACCTTGGTATTGATTCAGGGCTACCTTCTCTTCATCACCCTGTGAACAGGGGTATACATTTCTGAGATCACCTTCCAGAATCAAAGGTGCTGTCTGTGGCCTTGAAGTAAAGGTAAGGTTGGCCCTTAACTGTGTTGAACCATGGAACAAAGCAGGCAGTTCTTCATGTTTTATCCAGCTTGGTTGTCCTTGACCTTTTAGCAAGCCAAAACACCCTAAATCTGGTGACTTATTAGGTTCACTGTAGAACTTGAGGGAAGGAGGTTTGGTTGGAAAAGCCTCACAGGTAATTTGGATGCACCTTTCCCTTTCTCACTGCTACCAAGCTGAAGGGGGTAAGGACGTGTTCCCCTCAATCGTCCACCAATCTCCTTTGCTGTAAAGATGCCACTGAGGTGAGAAGCTGGCCTGGCCTGGGCAGCACTGAACTCACTGCTTAGGGCTCCGATATTTGCATTAAGAGATCCAGAGAGGGAAAGGTGGCAAATCTCTTAGAACAACAATGCTGGGGAACTAGGGTTTAATCAAAACAAGACTTAAGCAGCCTGAGCATTTTGGAACAAATCTCTTGATTTTTCTGTGCCTTCCCCTACCATTTATATTTCATATATCATGATAATATTTATATAATCTGCTGTCCTCAGGACGCTCCAGGGAGGGGCCCCCTGGGATAAAGTTGTTATAGGTGCTTACAATAAATGTGCTATCATAATTCTGGTTAATTGCTTAGTGTTGAAATATTCATGTAACTTGTCATTGACAGTAAGTCCCAGAAGGGTTATTTCTTATTTCCACAGCCTATTCTAAATTTCATCTTAAAACTACTAGTCATGGGACGCCTGGGTGGCTCAGTTGGTTAAGCGACTGCCTTCGGCTCAGGTCATGATCCCAGCGTCCTGGGTTCAAGTCCCGCATCGTGCTCCTTGCTTGGCAGGGAGCCTGCTTCTCCCTCTGCCTCTGCCTGCCACTCTGTCTGCCTGTGCTCACTCTCTCTGACAAATAAACAAATAAAATCTTAAAAAAAAAACAAAACTACTAGTCATACTTCCCATTTATTGTATCACTATTGTGTAATTATTACATAGATATTCATAAGCCAGATTGTTTAAGGTTAACTCACATTTTCATGTTAGTTAATGTCCTGGCTTTTGTATACATTTTATGAATGAATATTTAAAGCAGAAAGAGACAAATACTCTTATGTAAACGTGCAAATTCTGTAGTCAGACTCCCTGGTTTGCATCTTGGCTCTACTACATACTAGCTTGTAGGACTTTAGATGAGCTACTTAATCTGTCTGAGCTTCGGTTTCCTCAGAATGAGAATAATAATAGGATCTCTTTACTAGGTTATTATGAAATAAGAGAGGGGTGCCTGGGTTGCTCAGTTGGTTAAGTGTCTGCTTTTGGCTCAGGTCATGATCCCAGGGTCCCCAGATTGAGCTCCCTATCAGGCTCTCTGCTCAGGGGGAGTCTGCTTCTCCCTCTTACTCTGCCTCTCCACCTGCTGGTGCTCACTCTTCCTCTCTCTCAAGTAAATAAATCTTAAAAATAAAATAAGAAAATACATAAAATGTTCAGAACAGTGGCTGACATTTAATAAGCACTCAGTAAAAATTAGCTATTATTGGTATTAGTGATATGATTCTTTGTTAAAATGACATGGATTTAAAAAAACTATTTGTGGGGTGCCTGGGTGGCTCAGTGGGTCAAAGCCTCTCCTTCCGCTCAGGTCATGATCCCAGGGTCCTGAGATCAAGCCCCACATCCGGCTCTCTGCTCAGCGGGGAGCCTGCTTCCTTCCTCCTCTCTCTCTGCCTGCCTCTCTGCCTACTTGTGATCTCTGTCTGTCAAATAAGTAAATAAAATCTTTAAAAACAAACAAACAAAAAACTATTTGCAACATTATACTAAAGAGAGTTCCCCCTGCGACTTTCATTTTCCCTCCTGGTGATGCTCGGGGGAGCAATATCCTTTCTTTTTCTACTGTCATCTGCCCAGTTACAAGAAATAGATGGTTTAAACAAGGACTATATCATAATAACATGAAAAAATTAAAAAGTCTTCTATTTTTTAAAAGATTTTATTTGTTTATTTAAAGAGAGAACACAAGCAGGGGAGCAGCAGGCAGAGGGAGAGGGAGAAGCAGGCTTCCCACATAGCCAAAAGCTCAGTGCAGAGCAGGGGGGTGGGAGGCTGGATCCCATGACCCTGGGATCATGATCTGCTTCGAAGGCAGATGCCTGACTGACTGAGCCACCCAGGTGCTTCAGCTTCTGCATATTTCTTTGGCCTCCTGTTGATTTTTACTGTGAAAGGTGTGGGTTTAAAAGAAAGAATAGCTCCAGCAGTGAAATAATGTTGCTATAAAATCTCAATAAGGCAAGTGTAAATAATTCTAACTACTTTTTCATAACTGTGCCTCTCAAAGCAGTTTCTTATATAATTTAATATGGTCTTTCAGCCTCAATCTGACTTTTTACTTAGCAACAGATGATACATGCTTTCTCAAAGGGAACTGTAGTTTAACAGAACTAACCACGTTCACTTCTTATCTGTTATTTTCTTTTGTTTCCATATAGTCTGTTACTAGTTTGTACTTTATACTCAGGTTGTGTTTTTGTTTTTGTTTTGTTTTTGCTTTAACAAGCTGATAATAAGGACCGTTAAACTCAAGGAATCAAATAATTTCCTTCTAATTATGTTTTTTTTTTAATTTTTTTTTTAAGATTTTATTCATTTATTAGTTAGAGAGAGAGAGAGAGCGAGCACAGGCAGACAGAGAGGCAGGCAGAGGCAGAGGGAGAAGCAGGCTCCCTGCGGAGCAAGGAGCCCGATGTGGGACTCGATCCCAGGACACTGGGATCATGACCTGAGCCGAAGGCAGCTGCTTAACCAACTGAGCCACCCAGGCGTCCCTCCTTCTAATTATGTTTAACCACTTGTTGATTTAAGTAAAACCAGTTCTTACTGAGCAGATTCCAAAAAGAATATATTTCTATTTTAAAGATTTCTAAGATCAGCGATGGCAAAAAGCCTAATCAAGCACAAACCTGTGCTTTCATGGAAATGAACATGAAAAACTGAATTGTGATAACTGTATTTAGACATCTGGTGATTGGGGAAGGAAAGAATCTTATATTTATTGAGATGCGTTCTCCTTCAGTTGGTATATCTATACAAATAACCATCATCCTAGCCTAGCACTCCATCTAGTGTTGCTGTTTTTATTAGTAACACCAGGTTTCATTCATACATGTATATATATACATACACACACACATATATATACACATACACATACATACACATACCCCTTTCCTAAGAACTGTGAACATTAAGTATAATTTATCTTTGTTAAGTGAATTTTTCAAAATCTTTCAAAGGCCTAATGATCTAGACTTTTTGATGCAGTGACTGAGGTTGTTTAAACTTCTGGGAAGTAAGAACATGCAGCCCACATTACTTACTGATCAATTAGTGGGGGAGGGTGCAGAACAAGAAAATAGGGGAGACAAAATACATTTATCAGTTTTTAACATAGTCACTGAGGGAAGAATCCAAAATGATTGGCTCAGATGTAAAGAAATGAAGAAAGAAGGAGAAATAATTGGAAGTAATAGAACTGAATGAAACTTCCAATAAGAGGACTCTTAGGAGAAGCTTTTTTGAAGTAACTTTTCCTTTAGAAAAAGGAACCTCATACTGGATGCTGCAGACGAAATTCACTCTGAGCTCCCTTTAGCATTGACTTAAACCTGTTTTTGATTAACTCTCTTTGTGCCTGAGACAGAGGCCGGGGTTGAACTCTTTCCAAACAGCAGTTGGAAGTGCAGCTGGCTGGCTGCAGCAGGCACACTGTGAAGGTGTGTGGCTCAGAGATCAGGGTCAGAGGACAGACTTTTATTAAAATCTGGGCTAAATTACTCCTGCAAGCTACAAAACCAGGTAAGTGAAAGATGACTCTTTTTTTTTTTTTAAAGATTTTATTTATTTATTTGACAATCAGAGATCACAAGTAGGCAGAGAGGCAGGCAGAGAGAGGCGGAAGCAGGCTCCCGCTGAGCAGAGAGCCCGATGCGGGGCTGGATCCCAGGACCCTGAGACCATGACCTGAGCCGAAGGCAGAGGCTTTCACCCACTGAGCCACCCAAGCGCCCCTGAAAGATGACTCTTAACTGACTGTGTGATCATTACTCTGAGGCCTGATATTAGCTTGTTTACAGTAATTGGCATGAGAGCTCTGCCATCAGTCACTTGATCCAGAAGTCATTGAGAGCTTGGTCAGTAGTTCTAACCACGTGTCCATGGACACATGAAGCAATTTCATCAGAAAATAAGAGCAGCAGTCATTAGGGAGTAAGAAAGTAGGGACTCAGGGAGCAGAAAATAATGTAGGCGAAAGAAGAATACATTTAAGAATGTCTTTACAACAGTGCCCATTTCTTTGTGTAATAATCTCTATTCACTACCTCACACTGCATTTTCCTTTGTTCTTCTGTGTGAAAGCATTATAATTTGGAACCCCATTCCTTGGAATAGGCAGTAAGGACCAAATGGAGATGTAGTTTCTTATTCCTAATCTGCATGGTTCTCATTTTCTCCAAAAATCCTCATGTACACATTGACCCTCCCCCAAAATGGCTTTTTTTACTTGCTGAGATACTACTAAGAAATGCATTAGGGCTGTGTTCTTTAACATAACACCTCAAATCATACTTTATGATTCTAAACGATTCTCTCTGGTGGTTTGTGAATACTAACAGGAAGATCAAAAATCTATATTGAAATAAAGCATTTTCACATATGAAAGTCTATTTTTATTTTTATACCTAAAAGATCTTTGTATCCAGAGGGAATTTAAAAATGTTAAATGAAGAACTTTTTAGGAAGGACAGAAACCCAGCAGAAAAATGCTTTTGTGGTCTGGGTAATCTGTGCTGGAAGGCTGTGTAGAAATAAGTATTATTTTGTTGCATTTATATCATTATTGGCCTTAAAATAATAGAAGCCAGTTTAGATAAATATAAAGCTACAACAAATATTGAAACAACTTACTTCACCAAAATTAGGCATTGTGCTTTACAGCAAGTTGAGGGACCACAGAATGATTCTCATTCTTAAAGTGTGAACTTTTCAAGCAATTCACACTTCATTGTAAGAATAAAGGCAAAAATAAGAATATTTTTCTTTTAAATCAGAATTTTAAAAGGCATAGTTTTAACCAAAAGTTTAAAATTTAATTCCATTCCTGTTTTCTCTGCTAAGTAAAATTTCTACTCTGGAAGCAAATATTTTAGTGCTAAGTATGTATAGGAGGGCGACAAAATGAAATTGTGGGCTTCCTGTGAGTGGTGGCAGATGAACCAACCTGTCAGGAAATGAGTTAATATCCTTCTAGGAAAGATGATTCAAGTGACCACTCTTGCCATTTTCTCCATCTTGTCCATGGTTTTTTCCTCATTTCACTCAGGTCTCTGCCTAAAATGTCTTCTTCAGAGACAGCTCTTCCCTGACCCCACATCGAAACTTAGTGTTCATCATACTGCCTGTCTCAGTCTAACTTATATTTCCTTGCATGTTGTCTGTCCTCTCCATTAAAATGTAGACTTTTTATGAGCAGTAATTTTGTTCAGTTTCACAGCCCCATTGAGGTAGGTGTTTAATAAATATTTGTTGAATGACTAATAAATGAACAAATAAACAAAGGAAATCATGAAGTAATGATCAGCAATGTAGGGGGCTCTCAGGAAAATGCCTGTGGCTGGGGCAGGAGGAAGTGGAGCAGCTGCGGACAGTTGTCCGAGGGACTGCCCTGAGGTTTACTGAATGAATGGGGTAGAAAGAGGAGTATTGGCTGGCATTCATGTCGGTTGTACTCAGCACACCCCCTCAGGTTTGTGAACTTCTATCCCTAGTTCTGAGACAGTGCAAGGGAGCCTTGGTTACTGTTTTTCTCCATCTGATTTCCTTGTATTTAAAGGGTAGGACTGTGAACATAGAATTTGAAAGGTGGCCTAGTTGACATCTGTGGAAATAAGAACTTTAAGCAGAGGTGCCAAAATTTGAGCAGACAGACTAAAGCTGAGCCTGGAACACATCTTCCAAAGGCATGCAGCCAGGGAGATAAGGATACCCAGTGGATGCATGGCAGAATAGGAGCAGACAAGAATAAGGTCCCATCCAAATGTGATGTTCTCTTTGTAACTCTGTGAGCTGATAGGGCACTAGTTGTATTCACATTCCCTCCCCCAAAGGAGGAGCATCAGGGGAAGGCTTATCCTCCAGAAATGATTTGCTGCTCCAGTTTAGAGACAGTGAGAAACCTATGCCCTAGTCATGCAACTTTAGCTTGCCAGGGACACTGCCCCTCCCAACCCCCCACCACCGGGAGTTATAGGCTCTTAATCACAAGTGTGATGTAGGCACTGAACTCTCTATAAGGACCATATCAAGTGATTCAGTTGGGAAAAGTTAATTCTACTAAGTCAGGAAAGTGGCACTAGGCTTCCACTAAAGGAAGGAGAACTGAGAGAAGTAAGAAGTGATCTTCCCTCTTTATAGCAATATGGTTTGATTCTCTTTGGTGAAGCCCCTTTGGTGAACTTCTCTTTGATGAAGTTTCATTTTGAAGTGATTACTACTTAGATGCTCTAACTTTTCAGTTTGATAAAGCTATGAACATGCTTTATAATATACATTATATAAAATAATATACATTATTTTCCATTGTACCCCATCCCATGGTAGAATGTGAGTGTCATAAAGCAAATAGATGGGCCTTTGGGATCTTCTTACTAGAGAAGTCCACATCTGAAATGCATTTGTTTACATTATAAATTTTAGGCAAAATTATATCATATTTAGATATATATGTGTATTTAGTTAAAGATATATATTTGTTTAAATATATATCTAAATGCATTCCCCATATATGTATATATATAGAGAGAGACACACACACAGACAGAGATACAGAGAGAGCCACACATGCAAGCACACTAAATCATTTTAAGATGTTCAATGGCAGTAGTTTTTTGTCTAACAGAAGACATAAAGTGGACAAAACCAGTGCCATCCTCATTTTAACCTTACATTTCTTGCATGAACATTGGTCATGAAAATTGCATGTACAACTTGATGAACATTGGTCATCCTTCCCTTTTGTCTATCATAGCAGGCAGATCCCTCCCCCTTTTCCTCATAGATGTGCAGTTTGGATATCCAGTTCTTGAAAATGACAGTTCTTGCAAATAGAAGTTCTAATTGATGTAATTTATTAATGGGGCATGCCAGCAAAGTGATACTTAGAAATGAATTAATTTTAACAGCTTTTAAAAAAATATCTAACTTAATAGAATTTCCTTTGCCTTCAAGTTCATAAGGCCTTTAAACATGCAAACATTTAAATGTTAAAATATGAAGAAAATATTTAATTAAAATATATATTCCCAGTCAGCTCTTCTGGTGGAACTGACTTTTTATTATAATATGTGTCTAAAGAAACCCTTACAAAGCCCATGTGTAGATCAGCAGTTGTTAATGTTGAGGCCTATAGTGACAGTTGTCAGTATGCTTTTTGTTTGTTTGTGTATGTTTTGTTTGTTGTGTATGTATGTGTATGTACATGAAATACATGTATATTTGCAGAAAATTTGTCAAGAGAGGAAAATCACCTATAATCACCCATTCCAGTATAATTTAAGCTTTGAAGTCTTTATGTTAAAATTTTCTTTAAAATAAATATGGTTTCAAATTAGTATTTTTCTTTTTTGGCACATAACTGAAAATAAATATTTTATACTATATAACTTGTCACCCAAACCATGTATAATGATTTAAAAATCAGGTGAACATATCCATACATAACAAAAATTCAAATCCTGGGTGCTTGGGTGGCTCAGTCTGTTGAGCATCTGTCTTTGGCTCAGGTCATGATCTTGGGGTCCTGGGATTGAGCCCCATCTTGGCTCCCTGCTCAACGAGGAGTCTGCCTCTCCCTTTCTCTTGTCTCTCCCACTGCTTGTGCTCTGTTTCTCTCTCAAATAAATAAAATCCTTTAAAAATTCAAATCCTAAGTTTTAAAATACTATTTATGTAATAAATCCATAATTTAATGGCCCACATATTTCTAATTTATCATCAGGAAATACTTGAACTGAACCTAACCATAAATCAGAAATTAACATCAATTTGCCAAAGAGATTCAAAAAGAACATAAATTTTTTCATTATTGAAAATGATGCAACCATTTCTTTTTCCAAAAAAAGCACTATGTGAAATAATGAACCATTTCAGAACATATAAATATTATAAAATTACTCAATTTTGTCTCTTCATCTCTATGTCTTCATTGACCAACACAGTGCCTGACATACTGTCAGTGCTCAATAAACCCTAAAAAAATGAATGAGTATCAGAGTATTCTCTTTGGGGTTCTGTACTTCATATAAACATTAGTAAGAAGCAAGTAGAAATGCCAACATGTCGATTATAGTGCTACACAGCAGTATAATATAATTATAACATATTTTTCCAAAAACATTTTGAAACATTGCTGTGCAAATTTATACCTAAGTTTAAGGACAAGTGTAGGAGAAGGGAGGTCTGGGAGATTTCACTTTCAAAAACTCTAGAAATCAAGTAATATAGATCATAAAATAATTAGATTAGAATTTTAAAAATAATGTTTTGACTTTAAAACTTTATTTTTGGGAGGAAAGAAAATTTGCTGTTGCTGGCTTTGGTTGTACCTCTGTTTTTTGTGTTTGTGGTTGATACGAGTATCTATCATTTTCAAATACAAAAATTTAGTGTTCTGTTATCCAACCTGTGCAATAGACATCACTATAGGCTCAAACATGGAAATAAACAGGAGCTCAGCAAAAACCTAAAGTAATAATAATTTAACCAATAAGAGTGTTCCTGGATGGCTCAGTAGGTTTAGTGTCTGTGTCAGCTCAGGTCATGATCCCCGGGTCCTGGAATTGAGTCCCCACATCTGGCTCCTTGCTCAGTGAGAAACCTGCTTCTCCCTCTGCCTGCAGCTCCCTCCGCTTGTGCTCTTTCTTTCTCTCTCTCTCTGTCCCTCTGATAAATAAATAAAATCTTTTAAAGAAAGGAAGGAAGGGAAGGAGGGAGTGTTTTTTTAATAATCACTTGAATTTCAGTGCTTTGGGCAGGACATGGATCTCCAGTTCCCCATGGTCTTCATTTCTCCCTACTATCATACATAACCAGCCTTTTTTTTTTTTTTAAAGATTTTATTTGTTTATTTGACAGACAGAGATCACAAGTAGGCAGAGAGGCAGGCAGAGAGAGAGGGGGGGAAGCAGGTTCCCTGCTGAGCAGAGAGCCCGATTCGGACTCGATCCCAGAACCCTGAGATCATGACCTGAGCTGGAGCCAGAGGCTTTAACCCACTGAGCCACCCAGGCGCCCATAACCAGCCTTTTTTATATACATTAATGACAGTGAAGTCATTCAGGTTTTCTTGTATCTCAGATAGTTTGGAGGGCATTTCACTCAATCTACAATTGTCAGAAGCATTGTTAGAGTTTAATGCATATTAATTTAAAAGTGTATATTTTTAGTGTTCATAATAAATGCAGGTATCTTTTTTCTTTTTTTATTTTATTTTTTTTTAAGATTTTATTTATTTATTTGACAGACAGAGATCACAAGTAGGCAGAGAGAGAGAGAGAGGGAAGCAGGCTCCCTGCTGAACAGAGATCCTGATGCGGGACTCGATCCCAGGACCCTGAGATCATGACCTGAGCCGAAGGCAGCGGCTTAACCCACTGAGCCACCCAGGCGCCCCTCTTTTTTCTTTTTTTAAAAAGAGATTTTATTTATTTATTTGACAGACAGAGATCACAAGTAGGCAGAGAGGCAGGCGGAGAGAGAGTGAGAAGCAGGCTCCCTGCTGAGCAGAGAGCCCGATGGGATGTGGGGCTCCATCCCAGGACCCTAGGATCATGACCTGAGCTGAAGGCAGAGGCATTAACCCACTGAGCCACCCAGGCGCCCCAAATGCAGGTATCTTTTAAATGTTGGATAGTTTTTCATAGAAAAACATAGCCATTTGTTTGTGTGGTGTCGACAGGCAGTAGAGATATGCTCCTTCAAAAGAGTTTAAGTGACAAGAATTTAATGAAGGGACTGTCCTGACTGCAGGCAGGGTTTAAGGTAACCACAAGGGACAGTGAGGCACCCAGGGGCGACAAACAGCAGGCACCCATTAACACTGAGGCTGGAAGGGGAAAAGGAAGGACACATGTTAACCAGAGCCCAGTGAGGCCTGGAGCTGTGAAGGAGACAAAGCCTGAAATGAGCTGTGACTCTAGGAAACCACTGCTACCTCCAGACCCATATACCTAAATTCACTGTATGCCTACCCTCCAGGCTCCTCCTGGTGCCTTCCACTGGCTGAGCCCAACCTGAAGCCAGAGGTCATGGGAGCCTGGGAGATACAGGGCTGAGGTTCAGACCCCCAGGACACGGGCAGGGAAAGGCAGAGAATGGATCTAGGTAGAGGCAGGAAGAGGGGGTCAGACAATAACAAAGCGGTGACCTGATTTATATGAAACGATGATTTGATTGTGCAGGAGAGAATGTTTTCAGAGTTCTGGTTTAGATTAGGTCCAAAGTCTAAGCAAGTACTAAAACAGGCAGCAAATTTCAAGTTGCTTTTTAAAAAAATTTTAAAAGAAATTATGGTTATGTACAAATCAGTATTAGTTGTAAAGTAAATGGTAAGTATTAAAATAGACGTCCAAATCTCTTGACAAGAAAAATTGGAAACAGGAAATATTTTCATTCAGTGATTATAATAAAAGCATACTTTACTTTATTTTTAATTTTATTACATTTTAAATTTTAATTCCAGTTTAGTTAACATATAGTGTTATATTAGTTTCAAGTGTACGATACAGTGATTCAACATTCTATAATAAAAGCATACTTTAAACTGTTCTTAGAGTCGGATTTAACTAGAGTCAGATTTCAGTCAGATTTAAATACTCAAGAGAGGAACTATTGATGGCTGAGTAGTATTCCATTGTGTATATATACCACATATATACATATCTTGTTTAACCATTCATCAGTACTACTCAGCCATCAAAAAAAAAAAAAAAGAAAGAAATCTTGCCATTTGCAATGACATGGATGGAACTAGAGAATATTATGATAAGCAAAATAAGCCAGAGAAAGATAATTATTATATGATCTCACTGATATGTGGAATTTAAGAAACAAGGAAAGAGGATCATAGAACAAGAGAGGAAAAAATAAAACAAGATGAAATCAGAGAGGAAGACAAGCCATAAGAGACTCTTAATCTTAGGGAATAAGCAAGGTTGCTGGAGGGGAGGAGTAACTGGATGATGGGCATTAAGGAGGGCACCTGTGTGTATATAAGACTGATGACACACTGATCTCTACTTCTGAAACTAATAATACGTTATATGTTAATTAATTCAACTTAAATATTAAAAAAAGAGGAAGAGGAACTATTTTCCTCTCAGTTACTCTGTTTCTTCAGGACAGTGCTTACTCATTACCTTCTTAAGTTTATGCTGACTCCTGTGCCATGTTCCACATATATTACAAGTAAATTAGTATTTAGTGAACTAATATTAAACTGGGACTTTTTTTTCTTTGTTCAGAAATTTCCTGGGGGGGAAAAAGCAAGAACCCTAAAATATCATATGAGCAAAAGGAATGAAAAAGAAGCCATTTGTTTTTGTACTAAGGTGGGCACAGGAATGCATTTGGTGTTCTCTGGATTAGGTTGCAGGAACTTTTTAGGAATGACTTACATTCTGCCATGGCTCTAGAAGAGACACCTGTAAATATCTGTGTCTTACAGCTGATGAGGAGTGCCTGTGAAGGCTGTGGGGCTGACAGGCTAAATGGTTCCCTAGCCCCATTATCAGGATTGATTATTTAAAGTGCTGAACACCTGGCAAGGCAGAGGGGAAAGGGAACTAGAAAAGCATATGCTTGACTGCAGAACTGAAGTTAAAGAGAAGGGGAAAGATAAAAAATGATGAAGAATGAAAAATGGAGAATGCAATTAGAGATGGAATAAAGAATGAAGTAATGACTGTAAGCACATAAGAGAGAGGGAAGAAGGTAAATGAGAAAGAAGGGAACATTTCCGAACATCTCTAGCATACAAGTAGTAGTTTCTCCCCATCATAGTGGTGAAGCTGAGGTTCAGAGAACCTACACTATTTATCCAAGGTCATAAAACCAGTAAGTGATGGAGCCACGGTTGGCTCTATTTGTGTCTTCCCCTAATGCCTTTGATTTTCCCAGTGCATACAAGGAGAGTAAATCCACAGTCCTTAGCAGCCATGTCCTGGCCAGTAGGCAGCAGTCTGGGCTTGGTTTTCCTTTCTAGATTTCCAATTGTGCCACCAAAAGTTCTGCCATTCTCTGTCTTCCTACTCTTCAGTCTTGCACATTCCAGAGTAAGAATGTCCTGCCAGCATATGCACTGCTAACATAGTCCCTTGCCAAACAGGCAAGGAATTCAACTAAAAGATTATTTTATAATCATTTGCAGGAAATTTTGGAGTTTAATGTCTCCTTTTTTTTTTTTTTTAACAAAAACCCACTTTACTTTAGACTGTAATTCACTTATAAACTCCTCGAAGACAAAAACAGACTCTAATAAAGGGAAAAACATACTCTGTTCTTGGGTAGAATGACTTAACAGTTCTTCCTAAGTAAATTTATAAATGCATGCAATCCTAATTTTAAAAAGTCAACAAACTATTTTATAGAGTTGGACAAGTTGATACCAACGTTTTTGTGAAAATTCAAATATGTAATAAACATTGAAAAAATAAACTACAAGGATATATTAGCTTAAGCAGGCATTAAAACATACTATAAAGAATCTAAAGTTACAGTAGTAAGATACTGATACTTGAACAGACGTATTGGCCATTGGAATAACATGTCCAGAGACAGCAATGAGTATGTGCAGAAGCTCAGTGAACTCAAATCACTAGAAAGGGGGCAGGTAAAGATGGAATTTCCTTTTCTTTCAAATTTTAGGATTGCTTATTCTAGCTCTGTGAAAAATGTCTTTGGTATTTTGATAAGGATTGCATTAAATGTGTGAATTGCTTTGGGGAGTACAGACATTTTAACAATTTGGTTCTTCCAATCCATGAGCATGGAATATTTTTCCATTTCTTTGTGTCATCTTTAATTTCTTTCATAAGTGTTTAATAGTTGTCAGAGTATAGGTCTTTCTTTGGTTTGGTTTATACCTGGGTTGCAATTGCAGATGGGATTGATTCCTTAATTTCTCTTTCTGCTGCTTCATTATTGGTGTACAGAAATGCAACAGATTTCTCTATGTTCATTTTGTATCCTCTGACTTTACTGAATTTGTTCATCAGTTCTAGCAGTTTTTTGGTGGAATCTTTGGATTTTCTATGTAGAGTATCATGTCCTCTGCAAATATTGAAAATTTTATTTCTTCCTTGCAGATCTGGATGCCTTTTATTTCTTTATGTTGTCTAACTGCCATCTCGATGATTTCCTGTACTATGTTAAATAAAAGTGGTGAGAGTAAACATCTCTGTCTTATTGAGGGAGGAAAAGAAGAACAAAAGCTTTCTGGTGGTCTGTAATGGCATTCATTGGTCTCATTGAAGTTTGCAAACAAACGTAAAACCAGTGTGTCCCCTTTAGAGAATTGACTGTAGGAAGGGTCCTAGAAGGACTAGGCAGCAACTGGGTGGCTTGACCTTTCTTTGCCATTTGTTTACCTTTGTAGAAGTAAGTGCCTGAGGGACCAAAGACCTTATTATTTCACTTCCATTTCCTACCACTCCCCCCATTCCTGAATATGGACAGTATGTAGGAAATCATAACTATTTTCATTAACTCCTCTAAGTAATTCTAGATGTATTAATATTTTACCCCACATTTAAAAAGACTTGCTGGACATTTTTAGCAGCCTCTTTAAAAGTCAGTTAACAGGGACGCCTGGGTGGCTCAGTTGGTTAAGCGGCTGCCTTCGGCTCAGATCATGATCCCAGCGTCCTGGGATCGAGTCCCACATCGGGCTCCTTGCTTGGCAGGGAGCCTGCTTCTCCCTCTGCCTCTGCCTGCCTCTCTCTGCCTGTGCTCTCTCTCTCTCTCTCTAACTAATAAATAAAAAATCTTAAAAAAAATTAAAAAAAAAAGTCGGTTAACATATTGTATTCTTTGTATTTACCCAGTCCTTAATAATGTTGTTAAATTATTTCTGTCCATTTCAACTTTAATAGAAAAAGCCACTGATAGGTTGCCGCCATCTTGAACCTCAGGTACTTGAAGACCACGAAAAGATCAAGGTGCTCTTTTCAGAGGAACTGACCCCTGAGTCAGTTACATATTTAGTATGTGACCCATAATCTTTACTGTGCAGTGTCTAACTTCTTTATGTTCATAAAGAATGAGCTTGGGCTGAGACTGGATCTCCACATGCAAAAAAAGTAAAGTTGAACCTTTACTTCATACCATATATAAAAATAAACTCAAAATGGATTAAATACCTAAATATAAAAGCTAAAACTGTAAAACTCCTAGAAGAAGACATAGGGGAAAATCTTTATGATCTTGGATTTGACAGTGGTTTCTCAATATGACACCTAAAGTATAACTAACAAAAGAAAAAATGAATTGGACTTCATAAATATTAAAAACTTGTATGTGTGAAAGAACACTGGGAGAGTGTAAGAAGACAACCCACATAATGGGAGAAAATATTGGCAAATCTTATGTTTGATAAAGATCTATTGTTTATCATACCTGAGCAACTCTTGCAACTCAAAAACAAAAATAAAAACAACCCAATTTAAAAATGAACAGGATAGAATAGACATTTCTCCAAAGAAGATAACATGAATGGCCAACAAGTACATGAAAAAATATTATTAGTTAGGGAAATTCAGTTCAGAACCACAGTGAGGGATGCCTGGGTGGCTCAGTCTGTTAAGCATCTGCCTTTGGCTCAGGTCACGATCCCTGGTTCCTGGGATCAAATCCTGCATCAGGCTTCTTGCTCAGTGAGGAGCCTGCTTCTCCCTCCACCTGCTGTTCCCCCTGCTTGTGTGATCTCTCGCTCTCTTTCTCTCTGTGACAATTAAATAAATAAAATCTTTTTAAAAACCACACATACAATGAGAAACAACTTCAAATCCACTACAATGGGTAGAATTTTTTTTTAAAAGGAAGATAATGTGTATTGGCAAAGATGTGGAAAAAAACATTACATACATTAAAATACCCATACGTTATGGTAAGAATGTAAGATGGTACAGCCACCATGGGAGACATTTTTGTGGATCCTCAATAAGTCAAACATAAAATTAGGGGAACCTGGGTGGCTCAGTGGGTTGAGGCCTCTGCCTTCAGCTCAGGTCGTGATCCCAGGGTCCTGGAATCGAGCCCCGCATCAGGCTCTCTGCTCAGTGGGAAGCCTGCTTCCCTCTCTCTGCCTGCCTCTCTGCCTAATTGTGATCTCTGTCTGTCAGGTAAATAAATAAATCTTTTTTAAAAACCCATAAAATTAAGTGATCTAGCAATTCTACCCCCAGGTATATACTCAGAAGGACTGAAAATCAAGTGTTCAAACAAAAACTTATAAGAATCATTATAGCAGCACTATTCACAATTGCCAAAAAGTGGAAATCTTAATGTTCATAAACTGATGAATGGACAAACAAAATGTGACATATCTATACAATGGAATGTTGTTTAGTCATAAATAAGAATGAATACTGATTCATGCCAGACACAAAAATACACTGTATAATTCCATTTATATGAAATGTTCAGAACAGGCAAATCCATAGAGACAGAAAGCAGATTAATGGTTTCCAGGGATTGGGGGTGATGGGGAGTAACTGCTTAATGGCCATGGGGTTTCCTTTTGATGAAAATGTTATAGAATTAAATAGTATTGATGGTTGCACAGCATTGTACACTTCAAGATGCTGAATTTTCCATTATGTGTTTTTTACCACAATAAAAATAAACCTCAGAAGAATGATTATGAGTGAGGGCCATAGGGAGGCTAAGAGCAGGTAGCAGGGATGGGGACTGGGCAGAAGTGATTTTCGGAGGGTTAAGGCGAAGACTTGTAAATCCAAGTTCCCCCACTGTTGGTGAGCTTGTGTTGACATGCTGCCTCTTTTATTCAAGGCATTTTCTGGTCACTTCTGGTTCTGGAGACAACACCCACTTGCTCATCCCTCTACATAGAGATAGAGGTGGCTGCTTTCCCCACCTCTTCACTACCTGCTTTTTATTTTGGATTCCTTGTTGCCACAAGACTCACTACAGGGCAGACACTGTATTCTCTTGCTTAACATTAAGCCCTTTCTGTTTCAAGATGTTGGTACAGCTTTCACCTCAAAGAGATGAGAGGACATAAGAATGACAGATTGTTGGGAGTTATAGAGGTTTAAACAATTTCAAAAAGTTCTCACAATAATTATTTGCTGTTTTAATTTTTATATATTTGAAAAAGCACACATTGAGTACCCATTATTTTTTGTTGTAGAAATAAGCCTATCACAGCCCATGCTGGTTTATAGATAAACTACTACAAATTTAATGCCTTCAAACAACATAGATTACTACTGGACATCAGAAGTCTGACACAGTCTAAAAACTAGGTGTCTTGCAAGGCTGCATTCCTTTCTGAGAGTCTGGAGGAGAATCTGTTTCCTAGCATTTTCCAGTTTCTAGAGGTTATGTGCATTCCTTGGCTGGTTCTCTTCCTCCATCTTAAAAGCCAGCAATATCACATCTCTCTCTCGCTCTTTTTTTTTTTTTTTTTAAGATTTTACTTATTTATTTAACAGAGATCACAAGTAGGCAGAGAGGCAGGCAGAGAGAGAGGAGGAAGCAGGCTCCCTGCTGAGCAGAGAGCCCAATTCGGGGCTCGATCCCAGGGCCCTGGGATCATGACCTGAGCTGAAGGCAGAGGCTTGAACCCACTGAGCCACCCAGGTGCCCCCACATCTCTCTTTTTAAAAAAGATTTATTTCATTTATTTTTGAGAGAGAGAGAAGGAAGTGAAGGGAGGGGCAGAAGGAGAGGGAGAGTAAAGAGAAAATGTTCAAGCAGACTCCCTACTGAGCATGGAGCCTGATACAGGGCTTGATCCCAGGACCCTGAGATCATGACCTGAGCAGAAACCAAGAGTCAGCCCCTTAACCAACTGAGACACTCGGTTTAAAAAAAAAATATTAACTCCAGGGGTGGTTCAGCCAAGTGGCCAGCTCTTCCATCTCATCTCAGGTCTCCAACTCAGTGTCCTGAGTTCAAACCCTGAGTTGGGCTTCATGCTAGGCATGCAGCCTACTTAAAAATTTTTTTAGGGGAGCCTGGGTGGCTCAGTGGGTTAAAGCCTCTGCCTTCGGCTCAGGTCATGATCCCAGGGTCCTGGGATCGAGCCCCACATCAGGCTCTCTGCTCATCAGGGAGCCTGCTTCCTCCTCTCTCTCTCTCTCTGCCTGCCTCTCTGCCTACTTGTGATCTCTGTCAAATAAATAAAAATAAAATTTTTAAACTTTAGTATACTTAACATACAGTGTTATGTTAGTTTTAGGTTACAATATAGTGATTCAACAATACTAGTTTTATGTGTAAAACAATGTTAGTTTTATTTTATTTTAGTTTTATTTTATTTATAATTATAATTTACTTATAATAAATATTTATTTATTTTATTTATTTTAGTTTTAGGTGTACAATATAGTGATTCAACAATTCTATACATTACTAAGTGCTCATCATAAGTGTATCTTAATCCCTTCCACCTATTTCACCCATCCCCACCACCTCCCCTCTGGTAACTCTGAGTTTGTTCTCTATAGTTAGGAGCCTTTTTTGTTGTGGTTTCTCTTTTTTTGCCTTTGTTTATTTGTTTTGTTTCTTTTTTTTTTTTAAATATTTTATTTATTTATTTGTTACAGAGAGAGCGGGAGTGAGCACAGGCAGACAGAGTAGCAGGCAGAGGCAGAGGGAGAAGCAGGCTCCCCGCTGAGCAAGGAGCCTGATGCGGGACTCCATCCCAGGACGCTGGGATCATGATCTGAGCCGAAGGCAGCCGCTTAACCAACTGAGCCACCCAGGTGTCCCTTGTTTTGTTTCTTTAATTACACATATGAGTGAAGTCATATGGTATTTATATATCTTTTTTGTCTTTACCTTTACACTTTCAAGAATATGTATGTTTAGATTGGGTTCACATGGATAATCAGGGATAGTTTTCCCATCTCCAGGTCTGCTCCCTTAATCACATCTGCAAGGTCCATTTTGCCACATTAGGTTACATATTCACAGGTTCCAGGATTAGGCTGTGGACATCTTTAGGGGGCCAGTGTTCTGCCTACCATATATATTCATATCCATACAAACATTTGGTTATTGCAGCATAATGCAACCTCTTCCCACTAAACTAAACGAGAAGTTCCTTGAATACAGAGCCTGTACCTTATACATTTCTGAGTCCCGCTTAGCATATAGCACATTATTTTGTGCGTATTAAATAACTATATTTTTCTGGTTTGTAACTGTCATTTCCTTAACACCAAACTCTAACAATAGACATACAGGTCAAAGGATGGCTTTCATGTATTTTTTAAATCTTTAGTTTGTTGTCTATACACAGTAAACAGTGAAAAACTACCTGACTCATCTTTACATGGACCATATCTGCTTTGTCTACACAGCAGTAGAGCACAGCATGGACCTATGGAATCTTCCTTCATTCTTTCTGCTTTCCACTTCCAATTGCCATCCTATTGTTTAACATCAAAATGCTTTATTGGCCACTCAGGTGATATAAAATTAGTTTAGGTATGCCATCTAATGGCATTTTAAGGAAGTATTCATTTTTATCTGAGTAATACTTAGTTTACTGATTACGTCTACAATCCTCAGTAACAGAGGTGAAACAAAGCAATGGGAAACTGAAGTTTGCTAATGATTTGAAAACATCATTATAACTAGCAGTGTGAATCCCTTCCAGCTCAACTTGAACTAAAGTTGTTCATTAAAAAATCTTTCTGATTTGAAGCTTTTTATGAATTTTTATTAATCGGACTCCAGTGACTGATTTAATTTCATGACTAACTTACTTAAACTGAAAATTTATTTGGTTCCATCTTCAATATGCATTATATTAAATCCCTGCCAATTATTAATTATAATTATGTAGCATCATAGAAAAAGAAAAGGCAGAGGTCTCAAACTAAGTTGTGCATCATAGTCCCCTGGAGAGCTTAGCACAGTAACAATGTGCCTAGCCATGAAGAGATCTAACTTGTCTGAATGGTACTAAAATCCCAAGGCCCCCAGGTGAATAGAATGTACAGCCAGCTAGGAACCTGGACACCGGTATGAGATGTAGCTAAATACCTAATTCTGGTCCTTTTTCCTGAATGAAAAAAAGAACCCAATAATATGGGATTATTGGGTTATGATTTCTTTTTTTTTTTAAGATTTTATTCATTTATTTGACAGACAGAGATCACAAGTAGGCAGAGAGGCAGGTAGAGAGAGAGGAGGTAGCAGGAAGCAGGCTCCCCGCAGAGCAGAGAGCCCAATGCGGGGCTTGATCCCAGGACCCTGAAATCACGACCTGAGCCGAAGGCAGAGGCTTTAACCCACTGAGCCACCCAGGCGCCCCTGATTTCTTTTTTTTACCAAAAAAATAAAAATAAAAGTAGAACTAAGAAAAAGCCATTGAGGAAAGGATTCTAGTCATTAGGCTTTTCTTTACAATAAGTTTTGCTTTATTTCTTCTATTTACCCCTTTTATTGAGATGCCCTATTTTGGAAAGGAGCCAAAAGACATACTATCATGAGCTAAAGGCATTAGTATATATGGTATTTCAACTGGGACTTTAAAAAATATTTTAAAGAAGTCACAAAGGCATGTAATCTTCTATTCCAGTGGCTCATTCCTTACATTTACTGAGTCCTTCTCAGTCCCAGGGGCTCTGGGATATGAGATCAATTCCAGGTCAGCTTTAGCTGTCTGGGTTCACTCAACATGTAAGATGGAATGTACCTATCAGTGGCTTCAGGGGTATTGTGATCATTGTTGCTCATTTTATTATGCCTCAAAACTTATAAATATATTCTCCAGTATGTATCAAATGTTTTGTGATACTCTTTAAAAAAAAAAAAAAAGAATAGCTCTAAGCTCTAGGAATGATATTAGAAGTTTAATTCTTTTAAATGGGGAACATTTGAGGACCACCTGATTTTCCAAAATTTCCACAGATTATGTTTCTCTCTAGGCTGTTCTAGTTAGGATCAGAACTTAAGTAGCTTTAGGGTTGGAAAGCTGCTTCAGCCATGTTGATCTATATCCTCTTTGTCATCTTTTGTTAAAATTAGAAGATAAATAATAAGGTTTATCCTGATCAACAAGGAAAAACTAATCTTCTTAGCCAAATCAATCTGCGTGGGCGAGGAGCAACCGGTAGTTTTTACTGGGTGAGCCAAGGATACAGGCTCTGACTGCTGTTTACATGGGCCATTTCTTAGGGTTGTGTTTGCAGTAAGGAACCTGAGAGATGAAATAACATGTCTCACCTAAGAGCAAACTAGATGACCACTCATGACTAAAGTAGTAGATAATGAGATACACTCATGCTGCTTGCAGTGTTGTATCAAGTCTTCTGCCAGTATCTGTGAAGCAGCAACGACTAAATTGTTAACCTGCCAGTTGGGTAAAATCACAGAGCCTGCCAGTTTGAGTGACAAGGAAGAGATACTGACAGAGACATGGCATTCTGAAAGGGCCCTCATTGGTTGGATTATTAGATACGAAAAGACTCTCTGAGATCTGGTAGGAAATAGTCTCACCCAGGTGGTGGTAAGAATGGGAAGGTATAGGAAGGGTCTCTTACTGTCCAGTGGGTTAAATGGTGCTGAACAACAAAAGGTAGAATTCAAATAAGCTGCCCCGCAGATGCTGTGATTGTGGCATGTTGTCCTGCGGAGTGGGAGAGGGAAAGAATGTTACCAAGAAGATGGGGTAGTGGGGCACCTCAGTGGCTCCAGGGGTTAAGGCCTCTGCCTTCAGTTCGGGTTATGATCCCAGGTCCTGGGATCGAGCCCCGCATCGGGCTCTCTGCTCAGCAAGGAGCCTGCTTCCTCCTCTCTCTCTGCCTGCTTGTCTGCCTACTTGTGATCTCTGTCTGTCAAATAAATAAATAAATAAATAAATAAATAAATAAATAAATAAAATCTTCCCCCCCCAAAAAAAAAAAAAGGAGATGGAGTAGCAAGTCCCACTGCCCTGCCAAAAGGCAGGCGATGTGGCTATAGTTGAAGGGAGGCCCTTTGAAATGGAGAAGAAATGCAAAGCCTTGCTTACTGGCACTCAGCGGCTCTCTCCTCCCAACTTCAGTTGCTTTAGGGAGGAAGGTTGGGTGTGCTGAAGAAGTTCAGAGAGGAAAGAGGAGGAATTCAAATGTTTATGGCTCTGTTGGATACAGGTGCCCAAGTATACTTGGTCCCATGTGGGGAGGGGGTGAACTCAGCACCAGGATGGCTTAAAAGAGCTGAGGGTGCAAGGCAGAGCAATGACACCAGTAGAGGCTAAAAGAATGAGGGCCCTGAATACCAGTGCCCTCCAGCAACCAAGAGCGTGCAGGAGAGGAAGCAGCATCAATTCTGGAATGAGGAGCCAAAGGGCAAAAGGCTGTCCTTGTCCCTTTGCACTCCCCAGTGGTCCCCAGCTGTGAGACAGTTATAGTCTCCTTAACTACGGAGATAACCCCAGCTATGACAACTGTTTAACCCCTGTGTTAAATTCTTTGGCCTGTGTTCCCATAAAGGAAAAAAAAAAAAAGCATTGGAATTCAACTGATAAGAGTCTGAGCAACATTTGCAGGAACAAAGGGAAATGAAAGTGACCCTTGAGCCGATTCAGGATACTGCAGTTATGTCCCCTGCATATAAGTATATAATGAAATTGATGTGTTACTTGCTTATACTGTAAACATTCATAGTAATAAGGAGACATTCTCTTTCAGGGATTCCCGGACCCTTTCTAGGTGGTCTGTTAGAAACAATATAGAGTCCCAAGGAGAAAAAGAGGAAATCACAGCCAATTTCCAGAGAGGTCATTGCCTGTACAGCACCACCACCTGCAACCACGGGCGCCAAATGCCTCCTAGTCTCTGGGACTGCTGTAACAAAGCACACCGCAGATTAGGTGGCTTAACAACAGAAATTCTTTGTCTCCATTCCAGAGGCTACAAGTCCAAAATTAAGGTGTCAGCAGGGTTGGTTCCTTTCCAGGGCTGTGTCAGGATCTCTTCTACACCTCTCTCCTTGCCTCATAAATAGCTGCCTCCTAGTCCCACAGCATTCTCTCTGTAGGCATGCCTCTGTGTCCAAATTTCCCCATTTTATGAGGACAGCAGTCATATATTGGATTATGGCCCATCCTAATGACTTCATTTTAACTTGATTGACTCTGTAAAGACTCTCTCTCCAAATATATCATTCTGAGATAGCAGGGGTTAGGACTTTCACTTAAGAACAGTGGGAAAGGACACACAGTTCAACCCACAGCATACTCCTTTCAAAAAGGGGAGGCAGCTATTGGCTACAACTGAGCTCTTATTAAAAATGAACATCTGACCCATGGAGGCTTGTGGCTCTCTAGCCTCAACCCTGTATCTTGGGGTGGGTCAACTAGGACATGACAATTATAAGGAAAGGGCCTGTTTTCTGGTCAAATAAAAAAAGTATTTGAGGGTATGACTGGCCTGGTCCTACTGTCACCTCAGTTTTGCATAAAGGAGTAGTAGCTGCCCCTTTGGGAAAATCTTCATCTCCTACTCTGCCACATGAAGCAGAGCTACTGGCTTAATAGGGCCCTTGGATCCAGAGATTCTCCCAAATGCATGAGCCTGGTTTACCTTTGGTTTAGCTAAGCTGCAAACTGACAGTGCCGATAGTGCTCCCGCTGGTTTGAACTCAGCACTAGCTAGAGTGGTCACTGGGATCAGTGGGCCAAAATCTAGGCTGTTATCAAACCTCTGGTCAGCTGGACTGAGGGGCAGGTTGTTGGGAGGGGTAACTGTACATGGGCCCTGAATGTTCCCACTCATTCTTGCTGAGTAGGCCAAGAATGCAAGGCCCAGGCCATAAGCAGGCCTGGGTTCTTTACAGGCCATTTGTCTGGGTTGTATTTACAGTGAATGACCTTCAGAGATAAGGTCAAGTCCTCCCCCAACTCTTCCAGCTCACTAACCACTATAAAAGCAGTAGATTCCCCAAGCCCAGTGTTCCTCAAATATGCTATACACCCACTGAGTGCACAACACCCATTTAAGTCCATCTTAATCACCTCTGTTGAGACTTGAGGGGCATACGGATACTCATACCAACCTCATGATCACGTTGCTCACTGTGCTATGAGTAATGAAGTCCTTTGTCTCTGACGGAAGTATCTCCTGTATTCTGCCAGCGTCCATGAAATAGTAACAGACTAATTAACGAGCTTGCAGGTGGGATACAATCCCAGACCTTCACATATTCTGACTTCACTGATGTAAAAGTCTGTAGTTTCCAAAGGTCTTGGATAAGGGTTCTCTGGGTATATGACATTCTTGGCTGGTGTGTATGCCTAATGTTTGGTCCTCCCCTATGTCATTCTGCTCTGTTACAACAGTTCAGTTCCCAATCTTTAAATTGTTCCATTCTCCCAAAAGAAATCATTATCCTGCAGAAGACACTCTTCATGGCAATAATAACAGTAGCACTTTACTGTGCTACTTTAAAAGTGAGTGACACTGTCCTAAAGACTTGAGGCATTGTTCTGTACTCTCTATAGACTGTATACAGTATTCTGTATACTCTCTGTACACTACCATTATTACTCTTCAGAACAACCCTCTGAAGGGGATACTGTCATCTCCAGTTGACAGACTAGTAGACTGAGGCCCACATCATACTGTCAGTGACGGGTAGAGATGGGATTCAAACCTAGTTAGTCTGGCTTTAGTCCTTACTTTTAATCATTTGCCATATTGCCTCACAGTAGGATCTTCAACTCCCAGGGCCATAATGAACCCCAAAGGTCAAGAGATCTTCTTTTGAAATCTTAGGAAAATAATTTTAGTCAAACTTTTAACACTTGACTATGACATCCAACAGTTTAATTTTTGACAACTGATATTAGGCAATCAGACAATCTTCTACTTTGCTTTGATCTTTTCTGTCTAGCCTATGTATAAATCCAGTGTCAAGTTTTTACCCTGTAATTTCCTATTGTTGCTATAACAAATTACCAACGTTAGTGACTTAAAACAACATAAATTTATTATCTTATAGTTCTGCAGTCAGAAATCCAAAGTGGGTGGCTGGTGACACTATATTCCCTCTCTCAGCTCTAGGAGAGAATCCATATCCTTTCCTTTTACAGCTTCTAGAGGTTAACTGAATTCCTTTGCCCTTCATTAGATCTTCAAAGCCAACAGTATATATATCTTCAGACCTTTCTTTTACTCGGACTTTGGCCCTCCTGCCTCCCTGTATCCTTTATAAGGACCTGTGTGATTACCTTGAGCCCATCCAGATAATCTAGGATAACCCAGGATCTTCCCTATAACAAACTCCTTAACTTAATCACATTGCAAAGTCCCTTTTTCTATGTAAGGCAAGCTATTCACAGAGGACTAGCATGCAGATATGTGTTGATATGTCATTCTACCTACCCTACACTCCAAGCAGGTATGTCTTACTTCAGGATGGAAATTTTTTTTTTTAAGATTTTATTTATTTATTTGACAGAGAGAGAAATCACAAGTAGGCAGAGCAGCAGGCAGAGAGAGAGAGGGAAGCAGGCCCCCCGCCGAGCAGAGAGCCCAATGCGGGGCTCGATCCCAGGACCCCGAGACCATGACCCGAGCCAAAGGCAGAGGCCCAACTCACTGAGCCACCCAGGTGCCCCAGGAAATTTTTAAAAAGTATCTGGATTGGAGATCTAAACACGCCCATTCACCAGATAATTAATAGTGCATTTCATCTTGATCCTGAGGACAGAGCCCCAAGGATATTTTACCTTTTGGGGTCAAGGAGAACAGTACTTCTGGAGTACATGTTGCAGAAACTTTAACCACTGTAACAACATAAAAGCTTAATTATTTGAAAATGTACCTGGAGTCGAGCATTTATAAGCATAAACTCCTGTTGGTTTTTCATGTTTTCACTCATAGATTTTGAAAATATAAACCCCATCTTGACCTAAAATGTGAAAAAGCAAAGAGGCTTAAAACAATATAGTCTACATATATCTTCATATGCTTTGCTTTGGGCTACCATAAGCTTATAAAAATGTAAAAAAAAAAAAAAAAAAGACAAATTTCCCGGGAACATGGTGTAGATTATAGTTCTTGCTTCTAACTAGCTGTCTGATCTTGGGCAGATATAACCAGCTTGCCCAACATTTGCTCACCTAAGACCAGGGGACTAAACTTAGATAACTTCCAAAATCTTCTCCTGCCCTATAGGTATATAGCTCCATGTTTCTGATTTTTCTTCCTGCTGTAAATCTTGAAGAACTGAATGCTTACAAACAAACAAAGAGACTACTCTTCTGTGAGGGACAGGGTAGATACTATCCATCCTCTGAAACTCTATGCAGCTGGATGACAGAAACTTTGCTTCTGAGAAGGGGTGATTCAGAAGATGCATTGTACACCTTGAGGACAGATTTCTCTGTGCTCCTAGCATTTGTGTTTTAGGAGTCTCAGGGTCACTATGTTAGCACTCTTGCTGTAATCCCTGCCTCTCTCCTACAGTACCCCTCATTCTCTCACGCACTGCTAACATCCCTTAGTCTTCCTCTTCTGGCTTCACCTTTGTTCTCTTCAGGCTACTACAGAAGTTTTCATGAGGGGAAGAACAAAATGATACTTAAATGTCCTGAGAAAAGCAATTTTTAAACGAATACATGGCATTGCCTGTCTTATTTATCTTACTTAAGAAGTTCTTAAGTGGGCCATCACTTCTAGGGGACCCAAATTTCAATTTTTTGTTCTTAATCCAATTGGATAGTTACAGAAGTCCTTCAGTTAGTTAGTAATTTTACTTTCAGAAGACTGCAAAACTCAGGGATGTTACAACTGCTCTATTTTCAGTAATATTGCTGGTTCTCTTTGGTAGGCTACTCAGAAGGGTTGTGAACCTTAGGTCGGAGTGGTCAGTCCCAATGCTTTCTACCCAAAATTCACGCTCTTCTGTGAGAAACCCAGCAGAGCTTCTATTTTCCCTATCCTCATCAGGAAGTAGTAGGTTCTGGTTAACTGGGGAGAAGATACTGGGGGAGGGAGGGCATTTCATGCCAGGTAGGTAGAATGTGTTATCCCTGCTAATTTGGCTCCAGGTGAGTGGGAACTGCAAGCCATCCGTCAGTGTCTTCCCTGTATTCTGGCCAAAGATGCACCCTTGAATGATAGGAACCTCTGAGCCAGAGTCAGCCTCGATGGTGGACATAAGAAACTGAACTGTAGAGAACAGGCAGCTCATGAGGTTTCCCTGACCCTCTGCCACGGCCCCACTCCATCCTCTGTCCAGAGAGTGAGAGGCCACCCAATGAGGATAGGGAGACCTTTCAGAAGTTCTTTCATTTCTGCAGACTTTGACACTCCCCCCAAGTCAGCTGTCTCCAACAGCAGATCAAAACTTGCTTGAAGGAAGGAGCAATGTTTTCCATCTGGGCAGTCCCCATAATGTCTTTTTCCCATAAATGTTTGCATAGAGCATGACTGGTACAAGAGAAACCTAGCTTAGGTCATTTTCCATTACTTTTTTTTTTTTTCTGTACATAGGAGTAAATGATTGAATTTTTCCATATATTGTAAACGTTATAAAGGAAACAACTGTCCTCTAATCCTACTCCTACACATACACACCATATATCACAGAACTATGTCTCTTACAGGGCTCCTGTTTATAAGGGGGTGGGACCTCTCCTGAAGCGGAGAGATAGTCCTCATGTCAGCCCTCTAGGGAAGGGAAACTATCTGGAAGGTTAGGGTGTAGACTTACCTGGTTTTGGACCTCGGTTTCTTGGGTCTGGATGGTATTTTGGATATGTTCGAGAATACTCCCAAGGGTTAAAGGTAGAATCCAAGCAGGGTGAAGAGCTTCCCTGTTTTCCTCAACAGAAACCACACCTGAAAGTGAGTGTACAACACCTTGTGAACTATGCCCTGGAGTTCAGTATTGTCAACTTCCTCTCCTTCCCCATCCTAACAAAGCCATTTTTCAAAGTATAGGAGGTTCCTTAGGATGCCCAGAATACTCTCAGCTTTCTCTCTCTGAAATCAAGCAAGAGTGATCTTGCAATAGGGATAATTTTGAATTCACTCAACTGAATAAGGTTAAGTCTTTAGAAAATTCCAGCACTTCATCACTGGTGACAAATGTCTCACTACTTACAGCTAAGATACCAGTGTCCCAGAGGGCTTAGAGTGCTGATTTGGTCTTTTCTGCCTTCATTTTTCCTTTGATTACTCCTGAGATCTTAGAAAGGGCTCTTTAATGCTCCAGCCCCTTTCAGCTGTGCCCTAGTTTACAATGGGAAGGGCTATTTCTGAGGAGTGCAGGGGCAGCAAGCTCCAGGCAGCCTTCCTCCAGACACCCTGGGAACTAGGATTTGATTTTACTTATTGAAAATGAGAGAGAGAGAGAGAGAGATAAGTTCATGACCCGTGACCTCTTGTCATCCACATGTCTGTGCTGATTCATTTCCTGATTAAATAACGCATTACACACATTTATGACTGATGGCATGATTTCATCCATTCGGTTTCTGGTCTTTTTTTACGTTCCATTCAAACTGGGCCACTTCCCCTAAGTATTCCAGCTCAGAACCAACCCATAGCTTCCGGGAGGTTTTCCCTAGTGTAGATCCCATTGTTGCAGTCCTGAGATGATTTCCGTTAATAATGCCCTGCCTACTTTCCCCAACTGGGTTACATCGATACGGGAGGGGCCAGGAGTCCTTGCGAGGAGAACCGGCTCCTCGGAAGCGAGGCAGGAGATACAGGTCAGCCCTGGGGGCGGGAAGGGAGCCAACTGGGGGTGCTCCCAAGGTGTGGGCGCAGCGCTGCCCGGCATGTGCGTGGCCCCGGAGCCCTCGCGGGCAGCGGCCCCGCGGCCCGGCCCCCCCACCCCAGCTCTCCGCCCGCGGGCTTTCCGACCACTCACTGGGCAGCGGGCGGCGCAGGTGCGGAGAGACCGTACTCGCTGCAAAGGCCTGCAGGCCCCGGAGGTCCTGTTGATGGCGACCGGACCGGGATTCGCCGGGCAGAGCCTCGGGACTGGACGGCCTGGACAGCGACGCCGAAGCTCGGCCAATCGGCGCAGCGCTTGCTTCCTTAAAGGGGCCGCTCGCCCGACTGAGGCCTGGTGTGTGCCTTCCGGCCAGGCGCGGGGACTGCGGAGGCAAATTCCAACCGCAAGCGGCTCAGCTGTCAGATTTCGAGGGGACGAAGAGGAAGCAGAATGAAAATCTCACACAACGGCCTCAGTGAGGTCCCTGAGTTTCCGCGTATGTGAGAAATGCGCGGAGCTGAGCCTCTAGAGTTGAACAGGCCGTCTCGCTATTGCTCTCCAGAAATGGTGTCAGCCACCACTGTGGCGTCTGTTTCCCAGAAGAGAATGTGTCTCATGAAAGCTTGTCACATTCTTGCAAATACTTGTTATTTCTTGCCTTTCTGATTCTGGCCATTCTTACATGTGTAACGTGATATCTCATTGTTTTGATTTGCATTCCCTTGATGATTAGTGATGTTGAGTGTCTTTTCACATGTCTCTTGACCATCTGTATGTCTGCTTTGGAAAAATGTCTATTCAGGTCATTTGCCCATTTTTAATTGGATTGTTTATTTTTTTGGTGTTAATTGTACAAGTTCTTTATATATTTTGAATATTAAGCCTTTATTAGATGTATCATTTGCAAATATCTTCTCCCATTTGGTAGGTTGCCTTTCTATTTTGTTGATGGTTTCCTTTGCTGTGCAAAAGATTTTATTTTGGTGTAGTCCCAATAGTTTATGTTTGCTTTCGTTTCCCTTGCCTGAGGAGATGTATGTAGGAAAATGTTGTTAGGGCCAGTGTCAAAGAAATCACTGCCTATGCTTTGTTTTAGGAGTTCTATGGTTTTATGTCTCACATTTAGGTCTATAATCCATTTGGAGTTTATTTTTGTGTGTGGTGTAAGAAAGCGGTTCAGCTTCACTGTTTTGCATGTTGCTGTCCAGTTTCGCAGTGCCATTTATTGAAGAGACTTTCATTTCCCCACTCTATATTCTTGCCTCCTTTGTTGTAGATTAAGTGCCCATAAAAATGAGGGTTTGAGGTGCCTGGGTGGCTCAGTGGGTTAATGCCTCTGCCTTTGGCTCAGGTCATGATCTCGGGGTCCTGGGATCAAGCCCCGCATCGAGCCCCACATCAGGCTCTCTGCCCAGCGGGAAGCCTGCTTCCTCCTCTCTCTCTGCCTGCTGCTCTGCCTACTTGTGATCTCTGTCTGTCAAATAAATAAATAAATAATCTTTTTAAAAAAATGAGGGTTTATTTATGAGCTCTATATTCTGTTCCATTGATCTGTGCATCTATTCTTGTGCAGTTTCATACTGTTACTAATTATACTACAGTTTTGAAGTGTATCTTGAAATATGGGATTGTAATACCTCCAGCTTTGTTCTTCATTCACCAGATTGCTTTGGCTTTTCAGGGTCTTTTCTTTTGTAGTTCCATACAAATCTTAGTATTAATTTGTTCTAGTTCTGTGTAAAACACTGTAGACATAGATGTTATTATGGTAAGTGAAATATGTCAGTGGGTATTTTGATAGAGGTTGTATTGAATTTATAAACTGCGTTGGGTAGTATGGACATTTTAACAATATTAATTCTTCCAATTCATGAGCATGGAACATCTTTCCATTTGTTTGTGTTATCTTGAGTTTCTTTCATGAGTGATTTATAGTTTTCAGAGTGCAGGTCTTTCACCTCCTTGGTTAAGTTTATTACTAGTTGTCTTATTCTTTTTGGTACAATTATAAATGGAATTGTTTTCTTAATTTCTCTTTCTGCCACTTATTAATGTATAAAAATGCACTGATTACTGTATGTTAACTTTGTATACTGCAACTTTACTGAACTTATTAGTTCTCATGGTTTTTTCTTTGTGGAGACTTTAGGGTTTTCTATGTACAGTACCATGTCATCTGCAAATAGTGAGTTTATCTTCTTTCTTACCAGTTTGGAAGCTTTTTGTTTCTTTTTCTTGTCTGATTGCTGTGGCTAGAATTTCAAGTATTGTGTGAATAAAAGTGGCAAGAGTGTGTGTCCTAGTCTTATTCCTGATCTTAGAGGAAAATTCTATTTTTCACTACCGAGTATAATGTTAGCTATGAGTTTTTAATATATGGCCATTATTATGTTAACATATTTCCCTCTAAATCCACTTTGTTGAGAGTTTTCACAGTTATCAACATTTTAATGGCATTTCTGTTTGTACAATAGGTTTAATGTTGAAGTTGGAATTTTTTTTGTTTGAATCTAAACACAGTTTAAAGATTTATTTATTTGTTTTTTTATTTATTTTTATCTTTGGAATTAATAAAATTCTTGTGGAAAAATACTAAAATAATGCAATAACCTGTTTCTTATAGTTTAATCCACTAATTACTGTCCATTGTTGATTCTTTAAAAAAATTTTTATTATTAGCATAGAATGTATTATTTGTTTCAAGGGTACAGGTCTGTGATTCATCAGTCTTACACAACACACAGCACTCACCACAACACATACCCTCCCCAGTGTCCATCACCAAGGCACACCATCCCTCCCACCCTCATCTACTCCAGCAGCCCTCAGTTTGTCCCTGAGATTAAGAGTTGCTTATGGTTTGTCTACCTCTCTAGTTTCATCTTGTTTCATTTTTTCCTCTCTTCCCCTATGATCCTCTGCCTTGTTTCTTAAATTCCACATATTGGTAAGATCATATAATAATTGTCTTTCTCTATTGACTTACTTCGCTTAGCATAATACCTTCCAGTTCCATCCACATTGTTGCAAATGACAAGATTTCATTTTTTTTTTTGATGGCTGCAGGATCAAACAGAAATTAAAAGTTGGTTTGCATTAGTACTTATTCTTCTGAAAGTGTTTCAAAAAATAGAAATGGAAGGAAGACTTCCAAACTCGTTTTTTTTTTTTAAGATTTTATTTATTTATTTGACAGAGATCACAAGTAGGCAGAGAGGCAGGCAGAGAGATGGGGGGGAAGCAGACTCCCTGTTGAGCAGAGAGCCCAATTCGGGGCTCGATCCGAGGACCCTGGGATCATGACCGGAGCCAAAGGCAGAGGCTTTAACCCACTGAGCCACCCAGGCACCCCTTGGTTAGACTTTTTGCATCCATGTTCATCAGGGATACTGGTCTGTAATTTTCCTTTTTGGTGGGGTCATTGTCTGGTTTTGGGATCAAGGTCATGTTGTCCTCTTAAAAAGAGTTTGGAAGGGGCGCCTGGGTGGCTCAGTGGGTTAAAGCCTTTGCCTTTGGCTCAGGTCATGATCCCAGGATCCTGGGAT
>RCUC01116041.1:0-11276 GCA_003697995.1 Taxidea taxus jeffersonii | reverse complement strand
CCCCCCCCCCCCATCTTGTGATGTTAATCTTCCTGCCACTGAAAATTGAAGTATCCGTTGACTGTATTCCTTCCCCGACCCCCGCTTCTCTCTAGAAGATAGGTGCACATGGCTTTTATCCCCACCTCCCCTTTACAATTTAAATAAGACAAAAGCGCTGACCTGATTGATTCAACAGGTGTAACACCCACCACCAAAGAAAGTTGCCTTTTTGAATCCTCCACCCCCCCATTTTTGGGCATTTCCCCCCATAGTTTGAGGCGACAAGGTGCTGAGATCAGAAGCAGGAGCTTGCCATTGATTGATTACCCTGTTTGTTACCATCTGTCTGCCTCGCACTTCAAGCTATAGATGGAGAGCGGATGTGAGTGTGGCACGGGGCCTCAGAAATCTTCATCTTCCTGACTTGTCTGACTGCAGAAGCTGTACCCCGACTTCCACCCAGGCCCCCGGAGAGGTCTGTGGACATGAGAACCACCCACAGGAGAATGTTCATCCTTCCTTCCAGGCCCCCTGCTTGTGCCTGCCGCCTCGGGCCACGCGGAGGGGCATTTCTCTAGCACCATCCACATTCGGCAACCTGTTCCAGTTGCTCCCACCCTGCTGGGGTCGCTCTTGATGGAAGAATTCCAAGGGAATAGGTTAAGATTGCCATCAAGTGGCTGCTCTTGGTAGTGGATGGGAGGAACCTGGCCCTCCCGTGCTGGTTGACTCCTCAGACCTTCTCCTCTGATTTCTTAGCCCCTTTGTGACAAAACCAGCTTCAGCAAGCATAGTCGGACGAGTGGGCCGCTGGGGCGGGGGGGCGGGCCCAGGGACCTCCTGGCATCTGTGTACTGGATGGCCTCAAGGAAGGGCTCTTCCGTGAACCCAGAGCCCACCTCCCCAGTGGACTCCAACGCTGCAGTGGCCTGAACTCAGGGCCCTGGAGCCGAGAGCACAGATGATCTAGACGCTTACTGGGGAAAACTGCTTGTGCCTTCAGCCTCCTGCCCGCTCCAGCCCCGAATTGACCGGGAGGATCATGCTGTCATCCCCGGAAGGATGGCCTCACCGTCGGTCCCACCAAGGGAGAAGAACGCTAACACACATGACTTGGCCATTCCACTTGGCTCTTGTTCCTCGTTTCCCGGCTCTGTAAATGGAGTAATAATTTCTTTCTCAGAGGCGATATTCTTAGGATTAATGAGATGATTTATTTAAAGTCCTTAGTGTCTGGCAGGAAGCAGGCATTCAAAGGGTAATTGTGATTGAGGTTCTAGATACACATTACCTAAGTACTTCCCATAAAAGCTGTAGCTGGCTGTGTATAAAACAGCCCAGTTCAGGGACTGTATTAAAATCTGTTCGTCGCATTCCCTGGGTCTGGATGCCATCCCCCTATTACTAGACCTCACCCCTACGACTTGGGGAGCAGAAACTCTGACCGAGGGAGAAGGAGGTGAAGCCCTCTTTAGTTTCCCCAGTAGGTAATTCCTTAGTGGTGTTGGGAAAACCCGTCCTATAGCAGTGGCAGGAGGTAAGTTTGTGTATGTGGGGTGCCCCTACAGGGGCACAGAGCTCTTTTTTTTTTTTTTTAAAGATTTTATTTATTTATTTGACAGGCAGAGATCACAAGTAGGCAGAGAGGCAGAGAGAGAGAGGAGGAAGCAGGCTGTCCGCAGAGCAGAGAGCCCGATATGGGGCTCGATCCCACGACCCTGGGATCATGACCCAAGCCGAAGGCAGCGGCCTTAACCCACTGAGCCACCCAGGCGCCCCGGCACAGAGCTCTTGATTGGGGTGTCTGAGAGGTCTCTGAGCTGGCACGTATGTTATGTAGAAGAAGGTGGATCTGTCGCAGCCTGTTGCAGGGGGAGAGGTGGAGCAGGGAGGCAGGCAGAGAGAGAGAGGGGCTGTGGGAGTACATCAGCACGCTAGTGCAACTTGAGGTTAGGGTCAAGGAAAGACAATTTCCAGGGCTTCTATATTTGCAGTAGTTTTTTTAGAAGTGATGGAGGCTATGTTATGTAACCATTGGCATTGCAATCTGTCAGACCATTAAACTGCAGTTCCTGGATTCTAGCCACTTAAAGTAATATTGGATGCATCAAGAAAATTGATATTGAAAATAGGCTGTCATGAGCACTGACGTCATTGGAGGTCTGGTTGTACAAGGAACTGGGTACCATCGCGAGCGGGTTTCTTAGGTCAGGTGAAGCACTTGAAGACATCCCTTTGTCCCATTTGGTTTTGTTTCAATGATGACTGATGGGCTGATGTTTCGGCTGGTGTTTACGGACTGTTCAGGGTCTTCCTAATTGCTAGATCCTACCACTGGTGGTCAGGGTAGGAAATACTCGGGTGCTTTGGCAGAATTTGGAGGGTGGGGAGTAGAAAGCAGATAAAGTAAAGGACAGGCATCCTCTCTGACCGCAGATTCTCGCCTGTGGTGTGCGAAGCCTTCCCCGTCCCTCCACTCCCACTGCGTCCCTCCACTCCCACTGCATCGATGGTGTCTTTGGAGGGTGTGTGTGTGTGTGTGGGTGTGTGCGCGCGCGCCAAGCAGCGAGCCAAGAATCCTCTGTATGTGGATTTACACCTTTCTTTGTGCCTGTAGCCTCAAGGATAGCAAAATAGGCATCTAACTGAACAATTTCATGCAGCACTTTGTTCATGAGTATTAACTGGTGATTCCTGGCCTTTTGCCCTCAAGCTCCATCAAAATTGTGTACAATCCTTGATGATTTAAAAAAACACCTTTTGGGGGTAATGGCTTTGCGAAGAGTTTGTCTGTAGTGTTTGGTTCACTGACTAAGCCTGTGGCTCTTTATAAAGGGTCTAACCTGCGCTTTCCCCGTCTCCCCACGTCTCAAAGCTAAACTGCTGCTACCAGGAGCCATCTGCTGCCGAACTGAAGGGCATTTCTCAGCTTGCCGCTCCATCAGCTCCCCCCTGCTTTTCACCCTGCCACCTGGAGAGCCGTCCCCGTGTGTCAGACTTGCCCTGTGTACTGGGTCTGAGTTCTAGCGGGGGACGGCAGAGACGCAGAGGGACCACTGCTGCCCACAGATGTGGCCACAGGGTCTTGAGACAACGTCCATCCCAAATCTGTAGATGTAGAACTTTCCATCCAGAATGTGGGGAACGCTGTGTATCTGCTTTGTCCTGTACGGGAGCCACTAGCCACTTCAGAGTCCGTGAGTCCTTGATAACTGGCTGGTCTGATCAGTTCTAATAAAAAAATACATATATGTATGATGACAAGCTACCACATGAACAAGTGTAGCTGTAGAGACAGGATGAGCATAGCGGTCACATTCTGAGCTTTTGTTCTTGAGGTTGGTCTGTTGTTGTTGGCGGGAGGTCTTTCTAGATCGCAGGCGTAGTTCAATTTAGAAACACTCTTTTAGCTACCTTATGGTATGTGTGTGTAGGCAGTGCTGGCTGCGTGAAAACAAGTGCCTGTTTATTCACGCGCAGTGTGTTTTTAGTGTGTTGGCCAATTTGAGAATACCTTTGCCCATGGTATTAATGTCAGGGTATACCTGTTATCCCGGACTTAAATATAGCAGTGCAGTACTGGCTTCAAAGTTGCCATGTCTGCTGTTCTTTACTTGATTCATTTTTTGTTAGCTCTGTGTGAGTCCACATTTCATATAACTTGGTGGCTTTTTTTTGTTTGTTTGTTTTTTTGTAATTTTGTTTTTTGTTTTTGTTTTAAGTAGGCTCCACACCCAGGGTGGAGCCCAATGTGGGACTTGAACTCATAAGTCCCTGAGATCTTGATACAAGAGTAAGACGCTTAACTGAATGATCTACCCATGTGCCATGTATAACTTCTTTGATCAAGTACTTCTTTTTGTGATCAGTACTAGTTCTGTCTGGGCAAAAGACCTGCTTTCCTAGTGATACCATTTGAAGAATCATTAAAATCCCCTTCTGTGTTATTAAAGTAATTCATTGTCGGGGCGCCTGGGTGGCTCAGTGGGTTAAAGCCTCTGCCTTCGGCTCAGGTCATGATCGATCCCAGGGTCCTGGGATCGAGTCCTGCATCGGGCTCTCCGCTCAGTGGGGAGCCTGCTTCCCCCTCTCTCTGTCAACTAAAAAAAAAAAAACAAAACACCAAAAACAAAACCTTGGGACGCCTGGGTGGCTCAGTTGGTTAAGCGGCTGCCTTCGGCTCAGGTCACAATCCCAGCGTCCTGGGATCAAGTCCCACATCGGGCTCCTTGCTCAGCAGGGAGCCTGCTTCTCCCTCAGCCTCTGCCTGCCACTCTGTCTGCCTGTGCTCGCTCCTCTGCTATCTGACAAATAAATAAATAAAATCTTTTTAACAAAACAAAACAAAAACCTTTAAGGAAAATACCACAAAGAATACACACAGAATTGTTAAAAGACCGATGTAGTTCCACGTCGTGAAAACAGTGGAAGAATTGTACTTAATTTTGGCTTTTATTTGAACATGGGAGTAACAAAATGAATTCATCTAGGTTAGCAGGGTATAAAAGGCAGATCTTTGAGTAAGACCCAGAACAGTTTTATTACCGAAAGGAAGAAATCATTGACTCTAATAAAACAAAGGACTTTAGCATTGAAATTACTAAAGGGATTAAATGTTAAGAAAACATGACATGAAGGTTATTGAGTATTAAATAGTGTTCATAATTTTTTTTTTTCACCCTAAAATCTGAAGGTTAGATCTTTTTCCTAGGCTAAGAATTCTTGGGGCAACTGGGTGGCATACTTGGTTAAGCGTCTGACTCTTGATTTTGGCTTAGGTCGTGATCTCAGGATCATGAGATCGAGCCCCATGTTGGGGTCTGAGCTCTTTGGGGAGGCTTAGAGATTCTCTTTTGCCCTCTGCTTTCCCTGCTCTGCTTTTTACTTGCTCTCTTTATAATCTTCAAAATTAGGAGTGTTTTTTTTAATCCGTAAATGCTGAAAAACCAGCGTATTGCAAATTATAAGATGTGTTCCTAGCCAGATAACTTCTGAACACTAAGGAACAGCTAAGGAATTCTTCCCTCTTCGGGAAGAGAGGGGTGCCTTTGAATGCTTGGAAGTTGGGAAAGGGGGTCTCGAAGGGAAGAGTGTGTCAGGCTTTGAGACACTGAAATGGCCTCAGGGAACAACCTGCTCTTTGAACAGTGTTTATTGGGTCTCAGCTATTTTCTCTAGGCGTATGCTAGGTTTTGAGGGTTAGGTTAGATGAGCAAGATTAAATCTTCTTTTAAAAAACTAAAAAATTTATGTAATCCCTGAGAACGAGAGTCCCTCCCACGCTCCCCGAACTGAGCCAGCCAGGTGCCCTGAGACTAAATCCTCTTGTTCGTAGAACCTGACAGTTTGGTAGACAATTGCTTGTCACGGTGGGTATTACCTTGAATGTAGTGCTTGCAGAGCAGGTGGTGGGGATCCCTGAAGGCTTACCAGGAGGAGGAGTGGGAACTTTCCAGACAGAGAGGAGAGAATATTCCATAAGTAGGAATAGCCTGTGCGAAGTCAGAGGCTTGAAGGACCAAGTTAAGGGAATGTGTCTGTTGCCATACATGCAGGATCCAGCTCTGCGTGTGCCTTCGTGTGCCATCATGGGGGCCCATCAGGTTGGAAAACCAAACCACTGTTGGTGTCTTGCATGGCTTAGGAAGCCGATGCAGAAAGCAAAAAAAAACCAAAACAAACCCCCAAACTTATTTATTTATTTAAAAAAAGATTGTATTTATGTATTTGACAGAGATCACAAGTAGGCAGAGAGGCAGGCAGAGAGAGAGAGGAGGAAGCAGATTCCCCGCTGAGCAGAGAGCCCGATGCGGGGCTTGATCTCAGGGTCCTGAGATCATGACCTGAGCTGAAGGAAGAGGCTTTAACCCACTGAGCCACCCAGGTGCCCCTATTTGTTTTTTTAAAGATTTTATTTTTAACTAGTCTCTACATCTAATGTGGGGCTTGAATCCTAACCCTGAGAGTAAGAGTCACACATGCTCCAGTAACTGAGCCAGCCAGGCGCCACTTTTTTTTTTTTTAATCTGGGTGCTGAGAATTATATGAACCAGTAAAGGACCAACAGAATTGTTAAAGTATGTGAAAGTCTTTGCACATAAATCTTTGTTTCTCTGATTTGTATCCTAGTATGCCTTTTTAGAAGCGAACTTGCTGAATTACAGACTTCTAAAAATTGGCATCTATCACCAAGGTGCTCTCTAGAAATATATTTTTTTCCCAGTTTGTTCCCATCCTAGCAGCGTAAGGGAGTATGGGTTTTGTCACTGTCAGATTTGAGATCGACATTCTTCCATTGTGACCCGAGTCAGCTCTTTTAGTTCTTCTCAAACCTAGTTTTCCATTATTCAGTCTTCTTAAGTAGGTCAGATGGCCATGTTGCAATTCTGTTGAGTTTTACTGGATACGTCTGTGGGTCATGTTTTCAAAATAATCTCAACGCTGCTAATCTCTAACTTGGCATCATTTCTGTGTTTACCTTTGTATAAATCCATTACCCAAGTCATTTAAAAAAATATATATTGAAGCCCAGGGCATATTTTATCTTGTGTCTTTTTATAACCAAATCATTAAAAGGTCTGTATTTGACAAAAATTTATGTAACTGATTACCACCAAAGTTTATTAAAGCATCAAGGTAGCCCCATAAAGTGATTATGCACCGCTAACCCTCTTACATATATAACTAATTCAATGCCTTAATTTAACCAGTTGTTGTCCTTACATGTATTTAACAGAGGAAACAGGGTTTTCCCTGATTCTCCCCTGAAGTTCACACACTTGATGAAGAGTTAGACTTAGAACCAGGCAGCCTTGTCCAAATCCTGCTGTGTGTACTGTGATCCATCACGGTTCTTAGGGCTAGATGTTTACCAAATCCTTAAGTTTGATGGCGCATTCATTGTCCTTTCTAGTAGCTTCTTAACTTGAACTTCCTGGTTTAGTTGTAGTACCATCTCAGTGGTACTAGTAATGAAATCCATAGCAACCAAGTTTCACTAGTTAATATACAATCCCCCAGCCTCGATTGCCCTACTGTGTTCTTGTAATTATTGGTATTATTTTATAATTGCATAGTGTGGCCTTGAAGTCAAGTTGGCTATAGGGCCAACCACACGCATTACAGAGTTGAATGCTGTTGTTTCTTCAGGAATTACCAAGCCCTCTTGGAAGGAGTCCAAGCCAGACGCCGTGTGTACCCAGTTCTGCTTGGTATATTGCCAGTGTATTAACTTTTTTAAAAAAAGATTTTATTTATTTATTTATTTATTTATTTATTTATTCATTCATTCATTCATTCATTCATTTATGATAGAGTGCACAATTTGGCAGAGCTGCAGGGAGAGGGAGAAGCAGGCTTCCCACTGAGCACGGAGCCCAATATGGGGCTCAATCCCAGGACCCTGGGATCATGTCCTGAGCCAAAGGCAGCTGTTTAACCCTTAACCCACTGAGACACCCAGGTGCCTCGCCAGTGTTTTAACTTTTATTTAAATAGAAGAATAACAAAGTACTGCTTATTATGTTGCTGCTGTAAAGGGCCCACGCCTAATATTATTGAGAGTCAAATATTAGCCCATGGATCACTTTTTCTTGCATTGGCTTTTTATAATAACGTAGGTGATGTGTAATTCAGCTGAGATCACAATATTGATCACATCTATCTTTACGAGGACATGGTTCATGCAGTGTGATTATTAAAACCCTCTGTTCTTACGTGAAATTCCCAGACTCTACAGCCTTGTACACTCTTCTCTCACATACAACAACCTACCCCACCCTAATCATTCGTAGTGAATGTTCTATTGTGGGGGGTATGTTGGATTGGTAAGGTGCCACCTTGTATGCAGTAACATACAGAGGGTGGGAAATTGGAGAGCTTTGGAAGCAGATCATGGATGATAAGGAGTATTTGGCGACCTGCTCTTACTTCTCAAGGCTTGTCTTTCCTTTTCTGAGTTTGGTCTCAGCTCTCCAGATAAGCTGACTTTCTTGATTGGATACATGAATAAAACAAGTCTAAATGCTTATGAAGCAGCTTCCGTAATTAATCAGCACAGCACTATTAGATATCCAAATTTGTTGAAGACGTGCAAGTGATCGCTCTCTCACAGTTTATCCACAGCCTAGATTAGGGTTTGCCCCAGTCCTAGATCTTTAAAATGCAAAGTGCATCTGGTGGGGCTGCTGGAGTTGGCCCAACTCGGAGGTAATGAGACAGTTGTACATGCCGCCAGGGTCATCCGTTCTGAAGCTCTCGGCAGCGAAATACGTTCTCAGATGTCCTGCTGTTTGGGTGATCTTTAGGTGGATGGTGGCGGTGTAGCTGGCTGGTGCATAACATTTCTTAGGATGGGAGATCCTTCTGGAAATGCTGATCTCTTTACATGTAGCTGTTGAAAGTACCTTGTTCTCTAGAGTCCTAGGTGAATAGGTCTCTCTGTTTTAAGCATTGAGAGATTACAGTGATGCTGGTGGACTGGCCAACATGGACACCTCCTTTGGAAACCAGTTTGCCATTAGCTGGTAAATTTGTTTTTGCATATTCAAGAATTTCCAACAGTTGCGCTTCTAGGGGTGTATCCCAGAGAAACTCCAGTGCATGTTTTCCAGGGGACAAGCAGAAGGAAGTTTGCAGCCTGGTTCGTGATAGCAGCAAACTGGCAGTGCTTAGATGCCCTTGGACGAGATAATCAAAGTGTGGAATATTCATACAGTGGAGTGTGATGAACAACAGTGAAAACGAGCAAAGAGTAAGCAAGATCATGGATAGATGATCTTACTAACCTCATGTTGAGTTAGGGAAAAGTAAATCCCCTGAAACTTAACACAGAGCAGTATTTTTTTTTTTTTTCCTTTTAAGTATTTATCTATTTGAGAGAGATGCACACAGAGAGAGCACGCGGCTGAGCATGTGCTCACATGAGCCGGGAGAGGGAAAAGCAGAGAATCTGAAGCAGGCCCTGCACTGAGCCCAATGCGGGGCCATATCCCATGACGTTGAGATCATGACCTGAGCCAATGCCAGGAGTCGCATGATTAACCCACTGAGCCATCCAGCTATGTGCCGCCGCCCCCCCTCCCCCCGCCGAGCAGTACCCTCTTTATGCAGTTTATAATCAAGCACAGTGAAAGAACATAGCACAGTTATATATACTTAAATAAAGAAGTGGGGTAGGTGGAAGCATGTAGATATATAGATAATTTATATGTATATTTATAAATAAGGCATATAGATAATGCTTTAGTAACTGGGTTTGGCCGTGGGATTATAGATCTTCTTTATATTAAACTAAAACAGGAGGACTGAGGTGGGTAACATTTGGGGAGTGTTTTTACTCAAAACTTGGAACTTGCTCTGATCTTTGAATGTTGAAACTTAGCTGATGGTGTTGTCAGTCTTACCACCTTGGAACAAAGCTGCAGCCCTTGCAGGCCTCACCCTACCTCTCTACCCTCCATAGCTTGGATTTTCAGTATTGAAAATATTTTTATTAAAAAACAGGACACGGTTTTTGGTTCTGTTGCATGTCACCCAGAGGCTGCTGTTAGTCCATCTCTTTCGATGTGTTTCCTCTTTGGTGAACCAGTGTTTCACCCAAACGGTCCAAAACCTGCTGAAGTTTACAGGCCAGAGGTTTTCAGCTGTCCTCGCGACCAGAGCACAGGTCCGAGTGGACACACGGGGTCTGACAAAGCCTATATTTTAGGGAGTGTGGTGTGCACGATCTGATCCTGAGAGATGGTCTTGGAAGTAAGAGCAGTCAGGACCAACACTCCGTTAGGTCTCACCTTTTTTACATTTAAGCACCCAGTTACTTTACAGGCAACGGGAAGAGGAAGAAGCCGTGAAGTCAGGGAGAATAGAGATTAAAAAATAAAGCAGACACTGCTTTCTTCGGACGGGCTGAGGGCTCTGTACACTCTCCCATTGGAGGCGGCAGAGCTGGGACGTTGAGGAGGACCAGTGCCATATGTGACCATTAGACTGGGCTTCTGGCCAGTCATTTTAGGTCTTGTGGTTCTTGCTGTCTTCCATACCTTCCTCAGAATTACCGTCCCATATTTCCAGTTCTGTGTTGGGTGCTTTTGATTACTGAGGGTGCTGAAAGACTGGTCCCAGTGGAAAGAAGAGGAAAAAAGCCAGTCATCTCTTAAACATTCCTTACTTGACCATGTATGACTTACGCTGTGGTGGGATGCGGGTCAATTGTTGTTGGACATTACAGGGCGATACTGCACTGGAGAAAACTGGATGAGGTTTTGCTCTGCAGGCTTCCATACAGGGCAGGATAGGATTCGTGAGGGATTTTTTAGCCCTGTGACTTCCCCGGGGAAACTGTATCATGAGGTTGTTCCAGTCCCCTGGATACCCAGGAATTCTTCGATGACCTTGGGTTGAGAACCTTAAAAGGAGTTAGCTCTGATCTTGGTTAGGAACCCGAACCTGCCTAAGCCTTCCGGGATCCATCAGTAAAGTGGGGGGTTGTACTAAATGCTCCCTAAAGCCCCGCCTGTAATTTGGATTTTAATGTGAATGGATAGCAAGTAGAAATCAGGAAGGACCTCCACCAACCTCCTGATGTTTTTTTTTTGTTGTTTTTTTTTTTTCCCTTTCCTGTTTCTTTGCTTAAACGTGAAGCAGGTAGCTATGCCCTGGTGATTTAGGCAGCAGGAGACTGCCCTCATGGAAAGAATAGTCACCAGCCCTGGGTAACTGTGGGCTAGATGCCATAAGCGAATGTGGTAAGCACTTTGAGGGCTTTTTGAGTCTCTGAAACTCAACGTGTGTAAAGCCCATGAGGGGTTCATTCGGTGGTTAAACAGCAGTTAGCTAAAAGTAATAGTGAGAGCCATTCTTCTCCCAGCTCCCTTAGATGAATCTGAGGTAAAACATAAATTTAGCCTGTGGGATCTTTGATGGCATGCCACCATCTCTCTTCCCCCAAGCCCCCCATTGGAAAGGCATAAAGAGAGCGTGGGGTTGGTGTTCAGAGCATGTGTTTTGGACATCATAATTGCCATCTGAAGTTCAAAAGCTTTGAAAGAATTGATTTTTAAAATCAAATAGCTTTATGACAAGTGAAGGGAGATGCACGCTCCAGTCATCAGGGCCAAGGAGCTGGCCAGCCTTGTTGGAGCCTTGCGCGGCCCCCCCTCCCCCCCCAGCTGCTCAGGCTGCAGAGCCTGTTCTGTGACAGACCCTCCAGAAACAATGAGGAGAAACAGCTTCTGTGTTATTAGATGAGATGAATTTAGGTGCGTGGGGGAGGGCCATCCATGTGCTGGGGGGGG
>RCUC01116039.1:0-16775 GCA_003697995.1 Taxidea taxus jeffersonii | reverse complement strand
AAAAAAAAAAAAAGATTTTTTTAATTTATTTGAGAGAGAATGAGCAAGAGAGAGAGAGAGAACATAAGCAGGGGGCGGGGCAAAGGGAGAGGGAGAAACAGGCTCCCTGTTGAGCAGGGAGAACCACCACAGGGGTGGGGGATGGGGCTTGATCCAAAGACCCTGGGATCATGACCTGAGCTGAAGGCAGACTTTAACCCACTGAGCCACCCAGGCATCCCCCAACAGATTTGTTTTGAGCAGTATTTGCCTGGTGCATCTTTTTTCATTTCTGAGTCCTTACAAACGTAAGGTGTACAGATCATAAACAGTATATTATTAAATTTTAGTTTTTCATCCAGCTTGTACATCAATAATAAGATTTTAGACTATTTTAACTCTAATCGGCTTCCTGACTTACATGTACAAGTAATTTAGCACTTTCTTTTTTTAATCCCCTCAATTTAGGCATTAATGTTATTTTATATCATCGATATTTGTTTAGATTTACTCACACATTTACAGGTGTTTTTTTTACTAGATCTTCCACTCTGCATCTCAGACCTTTGTCTTGGAATTTTCTCCTTCTGCTTGAGGTTTATCTTTTAAGAGTGTTATTCAATATGCTGTTCAAAATGGTGGAATAATCAATATCTGCACTGTCCAATATACAAGCCACTGGCCACATGTGATTACTGAGCAGCTTGAAATGTGGCAAATGTGACTCATGATTGAGTTTTTTATTTTATAATTTTAATTTTAATAGCCACATGTAACTACAGGCTACTGCACTGGAGAATAGAGCTTAAACATTTGCATTAATAAAGATCTTTTGATGATTAATTGTATGTTTTTGTTGATGTGAAAATGTATGTATTTCACCTTTGTTTCTGAAAGATGATTTCTCTGGGAAGAGAATTCTAGGCTGACAATATTTTCTCTAACACTTTAAAGATGTTATGTTAGCGGCGCCTGGGTAGATCAGTAGGCTAAAGCCTCTGCCTTCAGCTCCGGTCATGATCCCAGGGTCCTGGAATCGAGCCCCACATTGGGCTCTCCACTCAGTGCAGAGCCTGCTTCCCCTTCTCTCTCTCTGCCTGCCTCTCTGCCTACTTGTGATCACTGTCTGTCAAATAAATAAATAAAATCTCTATTTAAAAAAAAAAAGATGTTATGTTATTTTGTGGCTTCCATTTTTTCTTTAATTTTTAGATTTTATTTATTTATTTATTTGACAGAGAGAGAGAAAGTGCACAAACAGGGGGAGCAGCAGAGCGAGAGGGAGAAGCAGGCTTTCCACTGAGCAGGGAGCCCAATGTGGGGCTCAGTCTCAGGACCCTGGGATCAAGACCTGAGCCGAAGGCAGCCAGCCGCTTAACAGACAGAGCCACCCAGGCGCCCTCCTGTCTTCCATGTTTTCCCCCTTAGATAATATACATTTTCACTCTGGCTGCCTTTAATCTTTTGTCTTTGGTATTTTGCAATTCTGCCAGTAAGGGCCATGGTGTTGCTAACGTCCTCTGGCCCACCAGACTCAGGATCTCCTTCTTGTCCAGGTACTGGGGAAGCTCTGGTTATTTCTCCAGGCAGGTTCTTTAGGAGAGAGTTACCACAGCAGAACTCCTGGCACCTGGTGACCTGCCTCTATGGCAACCAAATATTCCAGTTTGCCAAGGACTGAGAGTTTCCTTGAGTCCAGGATACAGAACTTTCAGTGCTAAAACTGGGATAGCCCTGGACAACATGGACAGTTGGTCACCTTACCTGCTTCCTCTCCTTCACACCACAGCCCTCCCCCTCCAGGAACACTCATGCCCCTTGGAGAAGCCTGAATAAAAAGCAGGTAAGATATAGTGTCACAATCTTCTTACAATCCCTGCTACATCAGTATTCAAGATCCTGATAATCAGGCTGACCCATTAGCCATACTTTTTTTTCTCTTGGCAATACTGTCTCAAGAACCCTATTGGCTCTCTCCCCATCTACAAAGTTCAAGCTGTCATCAAGAAAACTAGTCTCAGGAGTGCCTGGGTGGCTCAGGCAGTTAGGCTGCAGCCTTTGGCTGGGGTCGTGATCCCAGGGTCCTGGGGTCGTGATCCCAGGGTCCTCGGATTGAGCCCTGAGTTTGGCTCCCTACTCAGCAGAGAGTCTTTTCCCTCCCTCGGCCTCTTCCCCAGCTTGTGGGTGTGGGCGCAGGCACATGTGCACTCAGGCGTGCTTTCTCTCAAATAAATAAATAAATAAAATATTAAAAAAGGAAGGAAGGGAGAGCGACAGAGAGGAAGGAAGGAAGGAAAGAAAAACAAAACTGGTTTCAGAGCAGCCAGGTCAAATTCCTTCCCAAAGGGATCCTGGGCTCCAAGTACATTGTGGATATGGCTAAGCTCCTTCTTTACAGTTCTGGAACACCTGAGTAAGTCTAAGATACAGACTTAAGATACAGATATAGATATAGATAGAACAGATTGGTGCACAACACAGCAATGACCTCTAGGGGGTGGTGGTGCCCAACTCCACATCCCACCCTCTAGCACCTTATCAAGGCCCAGCCCAAGTAGAGTATTATATGTATCAATGACTTTATTTTTCCCTTTTGCCCCCCTTCCTTCATCTCTTCCCTCAAAAAAATTTTTTTAAAGATTTATTTATTTATTTGAGAAAGAGAGGGAGAGCCTTTGCTAGCACACTCAAGGGGAAGAGGTGGGAGGGAGGGGTAGAGGGAGGGAAGAAGAGAGAGACCAGACTTCCCGCTGAGCGTGGAGCCAGATACAGGGCTCAATCTCACCCTGAGACCATGACTTGAGCAGACATCAAGAGCTGTCAGATGCTTAACAGACTGAGCCACACAGGCACTCCTTCCCTTAAGTTCGTAAGTGAAGTTTCTTCTCAATAATCCCAGCCTGTTTTGACTGAGCTGTAGGTTTAGAGGATCTTTTTTCCTCAACTCTCAGCCTGGAAGACAAAGAGGATCGTTATACCTATAGAAACTAGTTTTATCACTGGAGATGAGAGTGAAGATTCCAGGAAAACAACAACGACAACGACCACCACAAAAAACGATGCAAGAGAACTCAGACCTTTAGTTATTCTGTCATTTTCTAGCAAGGTAGAATATGAACAGTAAAAACTTCAGCTATCCTATAACATATTTAGAACACTCAACTTTCAGAACAACTCCAGATCAAAAAGTAACTAGAAAAATAAACAACACTTGTGGCAGTGAACACTTGGCTCTGATTACCAAGCCACAAGTAAGCCCAGCTGAGAAGCACAAAAGGCTCTAAGATTTACTGTCCAAGTGCTCTAATCCACCAGCTTGATGCATGTGATAACTAAAGCCCTGACTCTTTAGCAATGCCTAGAAATGGCCAGCTCTGTGCATGTATCAAGGGTACCCTGCAGGATACATACTCTACCATTATTCTGACATCTCTGTAGTAGGGCCTGAAGAGAAAGGAAAAGAAAATTGCCATTTAAAAGTTAAAAAAGGGACGCCTGGGTGGCTCAGTTGGTTAAGTGGCTGCCTTCGGCTCAGGTCATGATCCCAGCGTCCTGGGATCGAGTCCCATATTGGGCTCCTTGCTTGGCAGGGAGCCTGCTTCTCCCTCTGCCTCTGCCTGCCTCTCTGTCTGCCTGTGCTCACTCGCTCTCTCTCTGACAAATAAATAAATAAAATCTTAAAAAAAAAAAAAAAGTTAAAACAAGGGACGCCTGGGTGGCTCAGTTGGTTAAGCGGCTGCCTTCAGCTCAGGTCATGATCCCAGCGTCCTGGGATCGAGTCCCACTTCGGGCTCCTTGCTTGGCAGGGAGCCTGCTCCTTCCTCTGCCTCTGCCTGCCTCTCTGTCTGCCTGTGCTCGCTCTCTCTCTCTCTCTAAATAATAAATAAATAAAATCTTTAAAAAAATAAATAAAAGTTAAAACAAAACATAGGAGAAGAACCTCACGACATTGGATTTGACAGTGATTTCTTGGATATGACACCAAAAGTATAGGTCACAAAAGAAAAACAGATAAGGGTCGCCTGGGTGGCTCAGTGGGATAAAGACTCTGCCTTCCGCTCGGGTCATGGTCCCAGGGTCCTGGGATCGAGCCCCACGTCGGGCTCTCTGCTCTGCAGAGAGTTGGCTTCCTCCTCTCTCTCCCTGCCTGCCTCTCTGAATACTTGTGATCTCTGTCAAATAAATAAATAAAATATTTAAAAAAAAAAAAGAAAAACAGATAAGATGGACTTCACCAAAGCAAAAATTTCTGTGCATCAAAGGATATTATCAACAGGGTGAAAAGATAACCCATGGAATTGGAGAAAATATTTGCAAGTAATATCTCTGATAAGAGATTGATATCCAGGGGTGCCTGGGTGGCTCAGTGGGATAAGCCTCTGCCTTCGGCTCAGGTCATGATCCCAGGGTCCTGGGATCCAGCCCCGCATGAGGCTCTCTGCTCAGCAGGGAGCCTGCTTCCCTTACTCTCTATCTGCCTGCCTCTTTGCATACTTGTGATCTCTATGTCTGTCAAATGAATAAATCAAATCTTTAAAAAAAGAGAGAGAGAGATTGATATCCAGAATATATAAAGAATTCCTACAACTTAAGAAAAAAATTTTTAAATGCTCAAATAGACACAATAGACTTTAATAGACCAGAAGGCTGGTTGCCAGAGCTAAGGGGAGAAGGGAATGAGGAGCTTTTGTTCTGCAACATGAAAAGAGTTCCATGGATGGGTGGTGGTGACAGTAGCACAACAATGTGAATGTCCTTAGCACTACTGAACTGTGCACTTAAAAATGGTCAAGATGGGAAATTTTATGTTGTGTGTATTTTACCACAATTAAAAAACAAAACAAAAAAAACCCATAAGCCTCAGCTTGGGAGAGCCTGAAATTACTTTTACGTATTTGCTTAAAGTTGTCTCATCAGACTCTCACTTACTGACTAGCAACAACGAATCATTCATTCGGCAAATATTTATTGAGCATGTGCCATTTGCCAAGTGTTCATCTAGACACCTGGGATACAGAGTGAATAAAACAGATGGAAAGCCCTGATTTTCACAGAGCTTACATTCTAACCTGATTGATATTTTTTTTTAAGATTTTATTTATTTATTTGACAGAGAGAGAGATCACAAGTAAGCAGAGAGACAGGCAGAGAGAGGGGGGGGAAGCAGGCTCCCTGCTGAGCAGAGAGCCCAATGCAGGGCTCTATCCCAGGACTCTGAGATCATGACCTGAGCCAAAGGCAGAGGCTTGACCCACTGAGCCACCCAGGTGCCCCAAAACTGATTGATATTTAAGACCCATACCTTAATGCTGATATATTAATTTACAAAAAGAACCAGAACTGATAGTTGACCAAAGAAATAGAAATGGTCTTTTAACATGTGAAAAGATGTTCAACATTTCTCAAAATAAGAGAAGTGAAAATTAAAACTACACTTTGTAAAAACAAAACAAAACAAAAAAATAACACCCTACACTTCGTTTCCTCTATGGATTGGCAGAAACTCCGAATTGTTGACAACATACTATGTTGGTGAGGCTGTAGGGAAACGTACTCCCATACATTGCTGTTGTAAGGACAAAAACACATTTTCCATGGATAGCAATTATGTAATAATTAAGCATCAGCAGGCTTCCAGTGAGTACAACAGCTTATCATTTGCCATGGGAATTGTATCCAATTTGAACCAGTCACTCTCCTTTAAGAACGAGTTCTAAAAAATGAATGCAAATTTATAAAGATATCAATAGGAGGATGCTTGTTGCAGCATTACCTGTAATAGCAAACCTGCAGCACCCCCCCCCCAAAAATCTGAACATTTATCAACACACTCGCTTTTTCAAATAAATAAAATCTTTGGAAAAGAAAATGAAAGAAATTTTTTAAAAAACAGTAACTCCCCATTTCCTTGTCCCAGCCAGCCCCTAGCAACCACAATTCTATTATCTATTGACTCTTCTAGGTACCTCATATAGATGGAATCATACAGTATTTGTTTTTTTGTTACTGGCTTATTTCACTTAGCATAATATCCTCAAGGTTCATCCATGCTATAGATTATGTCAGAATGTCCTTCCTTTTTAATACTGAATAATAGTCATATGTATATGTCACATTTTGCTTATCCACTTATTCGTCAATGGACACTTGGTTTGCTTCCCATGTTTTAGCTATTGTGAATAATGATGCTATCAACCTGGGTGTTTAAATATCTGAGACCCCATGTTCACTTTTTCACAGTATTTATCCAGAAGTAGAATTGCTGAAGCATATGGTAATTCTATGTTTAATCTTTTGAAGAACCACTGTCCTGTTTTCCACAGTGATTATACTGTTTTACATTCTCACTAACAGTGCACAAGGATTCCAATTTCTCCACATCCTCACTAATACTTGTTATTTTCTGTTTTGTTTTGGTTTGGTTTTTTGATAGTGGCCATCCTGATAGATGTGAGGGGACATCTCATTGTACTTTTGATTTGTAATTCCCTAATGTTTAGTGATTTTTGCATGTACTTTGCATGTACTTTATTGACCATTTGTATATCTTTTTTTGAGAAATGTTTATTCAAGAACTTGACTCATTTTTTTTTTTTATTTGTCAGAGAGAGAGAGAGAGAGCGAGCACAGGCAGACAGAGTGGCAGGCAGAGGCAGAGGGAGAAGCAGGCTCCCTGCCAAGCAAGGAGCCCGATGTAGGACTCGATCCCAGGATGCTGGGATCATGACCCGAGCCGAAGGCAGCCGCTTAACCAACTGAGCCACCCAGGCATCCCAGAACTTGACTCATTTTTTGTTTCGATTTTTGTTATTGTTGAGTCGAGTAAGTTTTGAAACAAACGTTCTGAGACTCATCGGTTAAAAACCTCATCCATCCAGTTACCTGTCTGCAGAATTAGAAGCCCTGGATTTATCACTCACCACTTTCCTGGGTCACAAGAGTCCTTTAAAACTGTCTAAAATTGGGACGCCTGGGTGGCTCAGTTGGTTAAGCGGCTGCCTTCGGCTCAGGTCATGATCCCAGCGTCCTGGAATCGAGTCCCACATCGGGCTCCTTGCTCGGCAGGGAGCCTGCTTCTCCCTCTGCCTCTGCCTGCCACTCTGTCTGCCTGTGCTCGCTCTCTCTCTCTCTCTAACAAATAAATAAATAAAATCTTAAAAAAAAAAGTCTAAAATTGGACCTTTCCACCTGCTTCACCATCTCCACTATCACCATCACCCTACCTCCATGTGTGTGCCAGCACCCGCAAATCACTAGTCCAAGTTAGTCATTCTTTTTTTTGTTTTTCTCTTTCTGCCCATGGATTTGTAGGACAGTAGAACAGCATTCTCCTTAACATACAAATATTTAACCGAAAACTTTTACTGAGTTGCCTCCTACTTTTCCTTCTCTAGGCTAAATTTTCCAAAATCCTTAAGAAATTGTTTTTGCCCAGCACTCTCATTCACTAGTGTGAGGGAGAAACCAAAGATCTCCCTGGTACTACGTAGAAACAACCAATCTAAGCCTTTCGAACGTCAAATCCCAAAGTGCAAGGAGAGCATGGGCGTGCAGGTATTTGCAGGACAAGAGATTGTGGAATTCGGACAGTTCTGGAAGCGGTGCCTTGCTGGAAAGCTCCTGACCTACAAATGAGCTGAGCTGTGTTGCCTCGTTCCCACTGAGTCCCCACGGTCTGGCTCCGCAGCAGGCCTGGTTTTCTCCCTGCAGCCACCGCCTTTTCCCCCAATCCTTCCGCATCTCCTGAGCCTAGGGCTTTACGTCTCTGTGCTCTTAGTTCCTTCCGCCTCCAAGGCTTACTACCTCCAGTCCCACTCAACTTTATGGTGTTCCTGGATCCACCCCAACTCCACTCTAAGAGCAGGATTTCAATAAATGCTTGATAGGCCGAATGAACGAAGAAATAAAGAAATCATAAAATAGTAACTTTCAATCCTCACATAGCTTGGCAGAAAGACTGTGGCACTATGAAGTGGGCCAGATCGGGGTCCAATACCAGTTCTTCCACTAAGTAGCTGGGGGAAGTTCATCCCTCTCTGAGAGTTCAAGAAACAAACGAATGAATAACACGAACGAATGAATAAGACGTTCTCCAGAAATGTGTGAAGAATTAAACGACTTAAGGCTTGTATGGTCCCCTGGCCACCATCAGCGCTCAACAGAATTGCTACTCTCCCTACTATACTACGTTCCGTATTTAGGTGGACTGTGAGTTGCCTGGGGTAAGGGAATATCTGAGTGGGTTCCGGGTCACATTTACGTGACTGGAATGTAGATGGAGGACTACAATTGTTACCATGCTCCGGGCAAGGAAGACTACATATTCTGTATGGATCTGGCCCCTTCGCAGAGACCCAAAGTCCTATCATCCCTCAAGAATCGCAGCTTGTTCGCGTACAAATGAAGGCCTACTGTACCTGCAAATCGAGTGTGCGGTCCATAGGACTCCACCCCACCCCGCGCCTCAACCCGCGGCGACTGCTGGAGGCTGGCTCCTCCCAGTGCACGCCTGGGCGCAGGCCCACTCCCGGGCCATACGCCTGCGCACTGGGCTCTCCGCGTCTCTTCCCTCCTCCCCCTCTTTAGTCCACCGCGTTTCCAACGCTGGGTCCTTTTTGTCCCCTACTGCGAGCGGTGTCGGTTCCCGTGCGGAAGTGGTGGCCGTAAGGGAAGAAGATGGCGGCGACTGCCCCCGGTGCATTGGCTAATCGGGCCAACAAGCGCAGCGGCCCTGGGCCGGGAGGCGGCGGTGGGGGAGCCAAAGGGACGGAGGAGGAACCGCCGCCGCCCCTGCAAGCAGTTTTGGTGGCAGATAGCTTCAATCGCCGCTTCTTCCCCATCTCCAAGGACCAGCCTCGGGTGAGCGCCGCGTGCGGGAGCAGTCGGAGCGCCCGAACGTGGCCGGGCTAGAGCGGGTTATCCTTTCGGCTGCCTGATGAGGAGTGCTCTGGCAGATGGGCACTCGTAGTCCTGGCCACCTGAAGTTTGGAAGGCATGCAGAGGGCTGAATGTAGAAGCCGTGCTTGTGAGAAGCCTTTACAGGGGGATTCACTGCCTCAGACGGAGGCTGTGATGCCTTTAACTGTGCAGTGGAAAAAGATCCTTGGGTGAATGGGAACAACACTTCCTTTTGCCTGCAAAAGCGAGGTCATATGCCTTAAAAAAATCTAATCCCACAGTAACAGCTGTCTTGAATCTCGGAGGGTGTGCTTTTTTTCTTTCCAGGTTTTAATGACAGCTGGTGCCATCTGTCAAAAGGAGGACAGAACAGGTTTGGTGGCTTGATGCCAGCAGACCCAGTATTGTCTAAGTACTGGAGAATTGGACTGGGGAATTCGTTTTAGGGATTGCTGGGTCACTCAGCAGTCCCCAGTTCATTCAAAGACAGGGAGCTACATTCGGTTCAGAAAGAATCCTAACTCCCCAATCCTCCCCTCAAAACCTAATGGCTGTTCATTTGGGATGAGTGATTGGGGTGGCTAGCCTCTGACTCCCCTTAGAAGGGGATCAAGGAAGGAAATTTAATGGGGAAAATGGCCTTATCGTTGCTTAAGTTTCCGAAAATAGGATTGATTTTTAGTGTTTTCCTTTGCCATGATGGCCTGCTGCGCTGTAGTAGCTATGTCCAGTGCTAAGCAAGTAGATTCCATGCTTACTATTAGATTTCAACCACAGATTCTTAGGCTTAGAGGATGCCATGAACATTAAAGACAGAGACCTGATTACTTTTAACTTGAGAGGGTAAAATAAAGCAATGGTGTTTGGAAACACCGGTAGGGAAGTGAAAATTGTGCTTAAGTGGAGGAAAGAATAGTACCCAGAGGTCCTTCCTGGATTCAAGACTTCAGACATTTTTCATCTTCTGCCTTCCAGGTACTCTTGCCCCTGGCCAATGTAGCACTACTTGACTACACTCTGGAATTTCTGACTGCCACAGGTGTACAGGAAACCTTTGTCTTTTGTTGCTGGAAGGCTGCTCAAATCAAGGAACATTTACTGTAAGGCTCTACAACTTTTCTTTCCATGTTTCACCATTTTTTCCACTCTCCTTAGGATGGTTGTAACTAAATAAGAGGAAATTGTGAGGGGGGAAAGATGTCTGTTTGGATTCCATCATAAGAACTAAGGGCTTTCTCCTCACTTATCAGGAGGTGAGCAGCTAAAGTTGTAACAAAGATTAAAAAATTGCATTTGGATTTCTTCTCAATCTCATTTAGAAAGTTTTGTTCCATAGGTTTGCTTTTATTTAATGGCTCCAGTATGGAAGTTACAAGACTAACATCTTTGTTTTTCTACTGAGCTTGTAAATATTGAGCTCTTCCTCATCTTTGTATTCCCGGTGCCTATTTTAGTACAAAGAACATAGTAAACACTTACTTAAACATTTGATGAAATCTTGAAAAAGAGTGAATCTCAGGATTTATGGAAGTTCAGGGAATAAAGACTAGGATATTAGCATGGTGTCCTTTAGACAGTCCCTAAATTTGCCTGGGACTTTGGATGGCGAGAAGTGACATGGAAAGTGTGTTCCCAGGATATTTTGTATACTCCAAATCTCAGCAAGATTTTGAATTCAAGTCCATGTTAGAGGACAAGTGTCAGGGTATGGAGAAGAAATAACCATTTCTCTAACCCATAAAACAAGACTGGTGACACAGGATGCTGAAACCATTAATTATAGTTCATAAATCTCTTTGAAGTTGAAGATGCTGGCAGGAACCCAAAAAAGCCATAGAGAAGGGGTGTGAGTGTAGAATGGGTGAGAAAAATAGGGAAGCTCTACGTGATCTTTATGCTTGATTTCCCTCATCCCCTTCCTTTAGGAAATCCAAGTGGTGCCGCCCTACATCCCTTAATGTGGTTCGAATAATTACATCAGAATTATATCGATCACTGGGGGATGTTCTCCGTGATGTTGATGCCAAGGCCTTGGTGCGCTCTGACTTCCTTCTGGTGTATGGGGACGTCGTCTCAAACATCAATATTACCAGAGCCCTGGAAGAACACAGGTCAGGGTGGGAAGATAGCAGGGACAAACAGTTTGTGACCAGCAGAGCCCCTAAGACTGCTGTTTTGCTGCTCTCTCCCTCCTATACTTTATAGATTGAGGCGGAAGCTAGAAAAAAATGTATCTGTGATGACAATGATCTTCAAAGAGTCATCCCCTAGCCACCCAACTCGTTGCCATGAGGACAATGTCGTAGTGGCTGTGGATAGTGCCACAAACCGGGTTCTCCATTTCCAGAAGACCCAAGGCCTTCGACGGTTTTCTTTTCCTCTGGTGTGTGGGTATCTGGGGTCCCTGAAGTGGGAGAGTGACAGGCTTCAGCAGGAGACAGGTTAAAGTCCTTATACCGGGCACCTGGGTGGCTCAGTGGGGGAAGTATCTGCCTTCAGCTCAGGCCATGATCTCAGAGTCCTTGGATCAAGCCCCACATCAGTGGGGAGCCTGTTTCTCCCTCTGCCCCTCCCCCTATGCTCTCTCTCAAATGAATAAATAAAATCTTTTTTTTTTTTTTTTAATTTTTAGTAAAGTCCTTATGCCTTTTCCCCACAGAGTTTGTTCCAGGGCAACGGAGATGGAGTAGAGATTCGCTATGATTTACTGGACTGTCATATCAGCATCTGCTCTCCTCAGGTGAGCTCTTCAGGGCCAGGGCTGCACATCTAAAGAGTAGAACTCTGAGTTCCAATAAATAGGTGCTGTCATCCTGGCTCCAAAATCCCATTGGGAACCTTTTTGGGCTTCTGGCCCTTGTACAACTGTCATAGGGTCTGATAGGTCTATAGGGACTTATTTTTGTTTCCAGAAAATAGCATTCACCTTGGCCCCACCCAACTGCCCCCCCCCACAGGTGGCTCAACTCTTTACGGACAACTTTGACTACCAAACTCGAGATGACTTTGTACGAGGCCTGTTAGTGAATGAGGAGGTAAGAAAAGGCTCCTGGGCCTCTTTAGAAGAGGGCTATGCTATTATCCCATGCTGATGATAACTTGTGGTCCCCTTTTGGGCTTTATTGAGCCTTAGGATGAAGGAAAAGGAGATAGGGAATCAGACACAAAGAAAAATTTTGGCCATTTGGCTATGACACCAAGGGGCAGAAGGGAACTTAAGATTAGAAAGAGTTGTACCTGGGTGTGTTCTTCCTCTCTTACTTGCTTGGGCTACCTCCCTTTCTTTCTCCCTACTCAGATCCTAGGAAACCAGATCCACATGCACGTGACAACTAGGGAATATGGTGCCCGGGTCTCCAATCTGCACATGTATGCGGCAGTCTGCGCTGATGTCATCCGCCGATGGGTCTACCCTCTCACCCCAGAGGCAAACTTCACTGACAACACAACCCAGAGCTGCACTCATTCCCGGCATAACATTTACCGAGGGCCTGAGGTCAGCCTGGGCCATGGCAGCATCCTAGAGGAAAATGTGCTTCTGGGTTCTGGCACTGTCATTGGCAGCAATTGCTTTATCACCAACAGTGTCATTGGCCCTGGCTGCCACATTGGTGAGCACAGGTGGGGAAGTCAGGATGGTCATCTTAGGAACAGGAACCCAGGGAGCGGAGGTGGGGGATAGAGAAGGATGCAGAGGGATAGTCTCTGAGAATAAGAAACCAGAGTGGCTACCTTAATAAAGGAGGGAAATGGGGATGTGAAATTTGCAGCCTTTAATCTGTGGCCTGTGAGCCTCTTATTGGGTAATTCTTCACATTCCAAAGTACCCTATTCACATTCAGGACCAAGTGGATAATTAACAGGCAATAATAACATCTGTTTGGTGCATTGCAGTTTATAAAGGGCTTTTGCATACATTATTTCATTTATCCTCACAAAAACCTTGTGAAGCAGGTATTATTTATCTCCAGTTTATAGCCAAGCAAACAGGCTCAAAGAGGTTGTCTCCCTCAGGGTCATAGCTAATGAGAGGTAGTGCTAGGACTTGAATCTAAGTATTTCAAGTCCAGTGTTCTTTTTAACTCAACCATAACTGCCTGGTTGGCCTATTGGTAACTCACTCTGGTTGCAGGAATAGGATGCTTCTAATGGAACTGCACCTTTAAAAGAACAATAAGATTCTATTTCTAAAATATACAAGAAGAGGGGTGCCTGGCTGGCTCAGTTGGTAGAGCATGGAGCTCTTGAGGTTGGCGTTGTGAGTTTGAGCCCATGTTGGGTGAAGAGATTACCTTAAGATAAAGTCTTTTAAAAAATAAAAATGTACAAGAAGACATGGGAAATTTTAGTTCTACTTCTAGATGTGGATTTGATTCTAATAAGGTTCTTGAGTGCAAAGGGGTCCCCAGATATCTTGAAGGTTCTCAGGTTCTTAAGTTCAGTATATAGTCTGTGATTGTTGTAAACCTGGTAGAGGATAGTCATGCTAAGCAATGTTCTATCCTCAGGCTGGAGTGTAGAGGGGAAGAGGGTGTTTCTGGTGAATTAGGGGATGGAGTATCAGAGCTGGGTGGGAGGTGTGCTGCTATCAGTCAGCCCTGTCCTCCAGGAATGGCCCTGGTCTGGAACCCTGCATGACCGGAAGTACTTCCTGTCCTGAGCCAGGTGATAACGTGGTGCTGGACCAGGCCTACCTGTGGCGGGGTGTCCAAGTGGCTGCTGGAGCACAGATCCATCAGTCTCTGCTCTGTGAAAATGCTGAAGTCAAGGAACAAGTTACACTGAAGCCACGCTGTGTTCTCACTTCCCAGGTGAGCCCTGCTGTATACTGCACAAAGACCCCAAACTTAGTGGTGTTCATGCCGAGCTAGAGGGGCATTATGTCCGCCCATGATCCAGCCTGAATTGAGAGTCCAAATCCAGTGAATTTGTCTTCTAGTTCCTGTAATAAAAATCACTGTCATGGTCAGGATGTACCTTTCCCCAGCACACTGATGAAACTGTGCCACCCACTCTTTTTGTGTCCCCTAGGTGGTAGTGGGCCCAGACATCACGCTGCCTGAGGGCTCGGTGATCTCTTTGCACCCTCCAGATGCAGAGGAAGATGAGGATGATGGTCAGTTCAGTGACGATTCTGGGGCTAACCAAGAAAAGGAGAAAGTGAAACTAAAAGGTGTGAGGCTGATCAGGTGTGGGGCATCTGTGTGTCTCTCTGCCCCATGCAAAAACCAGTGTTTCCTCCTGGAGGGATTGTGCTTCTCCGAAGTGTGTTAACTAAAGATCACTGCCTTTCCCAGGTTACAATCCAGCAGAAGTCGGAGTTGCTGGCCAGGGCTACCTCTGGAAAGCTGCAGACATAAATGTGGAGGAGGAAGAGGGACTACGGCAGAATCTGTGGGGTGAGTTAGGCCCTGTCACCGCCCCCTCCTTCTAAGTCAGAATATTTTTTTTTTCTAAGTCAGAATATTTTGATGAAAAGTGAACACTTCAGAATCCGTCTACTCGTTCATTACTTTATTCATTCAGATACGGTAGCTATATTCCTCTCCATCAACAGCTCTTTCCTTACTTTTCTTTTTTCTCACCCTTATGGGTTCTAAGGACTCACAATCAATGTGGAAGAAGAGAGCGAAACTGAAAGCGAGCAGAGTATGGATTCCGAGGAGCTAGATAGCCGAGCGGGCTCCCCACAGTTGGATGACATCAAAGGTGATTGGTCAGGGGAGCAGTGTCCTAGGACAAAAGAGGAAAACCTCCAGTTTATTCTTTGCCTGGATCAACTAGCCAGAGACTTTGGTTTCTCCTAGAAGAGTTTAGTATAAAGTCAGGACTAGGGAACTTAAGTCTGGAGTGTTATTGGTTCATGAACTTATTCGTGCTTTGATTTCAGTGTTCCAGAATGAAGTCCTAGGAACACTACAACGGGGCAAGGAAGAGAACATTTCTTGTGACAATCTAGTCCTAGAGATCAACTCTCTCAAGTAAGAACAGCCCTCCCTCTTCTCCTCTCCTCTGGGTAGTCCCAGGCAGTCCCGTTTCCTTCCCAAATAGGAACCAATTCCCTCAGCATACCAAATGGACAAGGCCAGTAGCATTTGAAGCAAGGAGAGCATTAGGTTCTGGCCTCAGCACAGATTTCCCCCTGCCAAAGCTCTCCCCTTGCATGTTGTTATAGCCGACTTCTTCCCCAGTATCCTGCCAAAGTCATAATCCTACAGCAGGCTAAAAGGGTGAGTGAAGGCCTTGGTGTCACTTGTCATACCTGTCTCCCCACAGGTATGCCTACAACATAAGCCTAAAGGAGGTGATGCAGGTACTGAGCCACGTGGTCCTGGAGTTCCCCCTGCAGCAGACGGATTCCCTGCTGGACCCAAACCGTTACTGTGCCCTACTGCTTCCTGTGAGCAAAGATCGGGACTGGGTACAGGGGATTGGGTAGAGGCACATCCACGTCCTTGCCATGTTTCACTTTAAAATTTTATTTATTTACTTGACAGATCACAAGTAGGCAGAGAGGCAGGCAGAGAACAGAGAGGGAAGCAGGCTCTCTGCTGAACAGAGAGCCTGATGTGGGGCTCGATCCCAGGACCCTGAGATCATGACCCGAGCAAAAGGCAGAGGCCCAACCCACTGAGCCACCCAGGTGCCCCTCCATGTTTCACTTTAAAGGAAATAGGGAGTAGAAGGTCTTATCATGGGATATGTGTTACTTGTGCTTCCTTTCTCCTTGCCCTTGGATGCAGATTGGGTACTAGAACAGGCTTGGCTGGTTCAGAGGAGTACATTTATGTTCAATACTGAGTGCTCTTTGAGACTCCAGTATTCAGACCATACTAGACCCCAAACGATGGCCATAATAGACCCGCACTTTTATATTCTCTGAATGAAATGATTTGACCCAGAATAAGATCAACCTTTAGGTTGGTAATAGGTATTTTGAGGCAGCCTATAATATCTGACCCCCTTTCACTTTCCCTGGGAAATCTTTTCTTTGTCACCAGCCCTGACTGCCTGCAACTCCGAAGTCCCTATGACATGATTCCTCAGGCCTGTATCATCTCCCTCTTGTTCTGTCATATCCTGAAGGTCCCATGTTTTCAATATTGACTTCTTTTGCTGTCTGGGTATAGGTGCATGCTCAGTAATATATTGCAGCTCCCTTCTCCTCTCTTCCATAGCTGCTCAAGTCCTGGAACCCTGTTTTTAGAAACTACATAAAGCGTGCAGCTGATCATTTGGAAACATTGGCAGCCATTGAGGACTTCTTCCTGGAACATGAAGCCCTTAGTACTTCCATGGCCAAGGTGAATACCACCTCAAGCCCCAGGGTCCTCGATTTGCTTTGAAACAGGCCTTGGCTCCCTCCATCAAGACAGGAAACAAGCTGATGTGAATCCAGTATGGGAGTTGACTAAGAGCACCTCCACCCTTATTATTGTGCTGCTTGCTGGGATAGTACAGCTGGGAGTCAGGCTAGTAAGGCAGCCATTTGGAGATTATCCTGGGGACCTAGCAATAGTTCCAGAAGTTATACCTGTCCTAGTACCAGAGGGAAAAGCTCATTTTTGCCTGTTTTAAAAGCAACTGGTGTTTTAAAGAAAGCTGGCAGTCTGGTAGAGAGAGGTGCTAAGATCTTGCCTCTTCTTCCTCTGTTATCTATTATATCTTGCTGGATTCTACAGGGTCCCTGAGATCTCTTCTGCTGGCCTTCTGCAGGTACTCATGGCTTTCTACCAGCTAGAGATCCTGGCTGAGGAAACAATTCTGAGCTGGTTCAGCCAAAAGGATATGACTGACAAGGGCCGGCAATTGCGCAAGAACCAGCAGGTGAGTCGGGCCACCCTTTTATCACCACGGTGATTGTCTGGTCCCCTGGCTTCTGGCCATAGACTCCAGGA